>JARHVA010000313.1:4625000-4630000 GCA_037957365.1 Torreya grandis | reverse complement strand
ATATGCCTTACACTTCATTTATTATATGATTTATTCAAATGCTATATGCATTTAATTATGTTCATTTTACCTTGGATGCTTACATTTTAAGAAATAAATTGAATTCATTAAAAATAATAACATAACTATGATTAAATGAGAGTTGGATTACTCTTGGTTATTATTGGATACCTCAGGCTTAATAAGTACATTATTAGTGTTATTTTATGGATTCTATACTCATTTTATAGTACCTTTCTTGTTTGGGTTTTATATCTAAGTTTCACATATGATTTTCCCTTTGAAAAATATAAATGTTACCGCAATAATGAATTACGAGGCTTCCATGTTTAAATGATTGGAGAATCAACTTGAGGTCTTATTATTTACATGCATGTTAGTTACATTATTAATTTTGTTTTATAGGATTTGATTAGATGTACATTATCCTATTTTATCTTGAAGTGTTATATGTTAATTAATTGAGTATTACTATTTTAGAAAAAGGAATAGTTACAGCTATGAGTAATAATAAGCTCCTCAAAATTGATTTATGTGGGATTCAATTAGTTGATCTTTTTCCCTTACCGAACTTATTTTTATTAAAATAAAATTTAATTCTCATAATATTCACTAAAAAATAAGGACACATTGCCAAATTTATGCTAACACATTATTTGAATCCTTTAGTGTAGAGATTATAATTCCATTGGCTCTTCCTCTGTTTCATTGGTTTCTAAATATTTTGTCACCTGTTGTTGTGTTTATCATGGTTAACCTAGGTGGAATATGGGATGACATAGTTAATTGATAGTTTTATTAGAATGTATTAAATAGTTCAATTGATTTAATTCTAGAGGCTACCTTGTACAAAAATTATACTTATATGTTAGTATAATTTTTCCTTATGCATATAGCCTCATGCTTGTATTTATATGATAAAGCTATAAACCTCTAAGGTTTGTTTGAGCTATTATATTAATCTTATTCATTTGATATTTATAATCAGTGATGTAGTCTATTATATGTAATTACATTACATTATGTAGTATCTAATCTTGTACTTATAAATGACATCCTTATATTAAGGATTATTATTTTATATTATAGATAAATTTTAGAGTGATTCCATATACGATCTTAGTTGAATTTAAGTTATTGGAAATCTCCTTGTTTTGAGGAGGGATATCTGGGTGGTTTGGTACATAAAGGTTATAGCAGTCATGGCTAGAATATATATGTGTTAATGTTATTTAACTAGCCTTAGGCTATTATATTATGTTATGTGAGGTAATTATGATATAATCTTTCCTTTTAGTTATTTGTGAGGTGCTCGAGGCATTCTTGTTATGTATATAGTAGCATTTTCAATCTTGTGAACACTTATTGCTTAAGCAATTAAGTATAGAGATTTTTTTCATATATATATATATATATATATATATATATATATATATATATATATATATATATATATATATATATATATATGTCATTGGCTAGGCCATGTCATTCAAAAAAGTGTTTGAAATATATAATGTAAACAAACTATGTTATGGTGTGTGGGAAACTTATTTTATGATGTTATTTTTAGTGGTTCATATTTCCACATTAATTTATGAATATGGCTTATTGGATGTCCTTATTACATGATACTACCTTTGTTAATATTGGATGATAATACAAACATATTCTACTTTAGTAGTGTAAGCACAAAAGCTTTAGTCAATTGGAAAATAAATGAATCAATCATTATTGACTTATAAATGTATGAATTCAGCCATGATTAATGGGTGTTAGCATGAATTGTGGGTTGAATATTCAAGCTCAACATGTTTATAATTTTGGCACAATATTACTTATGAGGAATGGCTAGCCATGTGAAAATAATATATGAAATGGCAGCTAGCTATTCATTAATACAACCCATAACTAGCATAATTTAATGATATTGCATTTAACCTAATAGTTGAATTGCCATTCTAATAAGTCATTATTTTATTATATAAATCAATCAATTATTCTGAATTTAAGGACTTTAAATAGACCATTAATGTAAGGACCTTAGGGTCAAGGATCTAATTACACAATCTCAACTTGGTAGCATTATTAATAATGGTTCATTCTCATAATTGGTGTTTATCCTATATCAGGCAACAATCCCAAATGGATGAGTCCTTGATTGTATAACAAGATGGTTAAGTACATCATGTCCTTTTCAGCATGTGCACTTTTACTTAGTGAACATTAAATATTCATGTTGTTTAAAGGTATGTAGTTATCTACTGATCTTGATAAATATTGTAAGGTTAGCATAATCTAAAAATTGGCTTGATGGTACCATTGGTTCTCCCTTTAAGACCCGTTACACCTATTATGGTAAATCCTTTTTATCAAAATTATATAATTAATAATGGATAGTATGATAACTCACTGCTATGATAATTATTTATCTTAGGTCAATAACTTTGTGTAAGGATACTGAGGGTTTGAACGAACCTTCTTGACTCAAGAGTTACCAAGTCATAGCCATATAGGGTTATTAGATCCTTATATTAGGCTGAGGATCCCTACATGGTATGATAGGGAAACTAAGTACGTTCTTAAGGTTTGAAGTTTATTAACATGGACCCACACACCAATACCCCTTAAATGGTATATCACCCTTTAGGCAACCCCTTTCTCTATGAAATCACGTAACAATGTTCATCCTAGCCTAAGTATCTATCTCATTGATCAATATATTTATGGGTTATCTACTCTTCTTGTGTAGTACCATGATGACTGCATCATGCATGGTAAGATTATGTAGTGGGATCTACACATAGTTCTATTGTGTACTCTATTAGGAATTTTTAAATTTTTTTGGGGTTGTTTCATCTGGGATTAGAGCTTGTGCTATTAGTATTATTGAGAAAAATGTTTATTTATATCAATCCCTAGAAGTCAAGATCATTGTTAATCATTTTACAACTAAATTAAGTTGTACTTACTATTTGGTTCCTATCGGTTGTTACTCTAATTGAGGTTTAAAAATGGTAATATACCTGGAAGATTATCCTATGATTCTCTATCAAGGATAAAGTCAGACTTGATGGTGTTCATGTTGAGAAAATTTGAGGCTTGGGTGGCTTGATAAATATTAAAAATTACTATTTAGGGCTTAACAACTTGAGAATCCATTAAAATAATGATTAGAAACATGAACATGTGTTGAGTAATATCAAGAATGTTTCCTAGAGATTTGTACCAATCTAAGTTTGGTTATGCAATTAAACCAAGGTTACAAGTAAGGATGTTCATTTTGGTTGACCTAGTGTTAAGGAGGTCAAGAGTTTTCAACTACCTACTTATATGGGTGTAAAAGCTAATGATGCAACTAATGCATGAATGTGTGTACACATGACTATATCGACCTACAAGGTGTAATTGATAATGTAAATGAGTTAATTTTGTTTTATAACACTGGGATGATGAAAACATAAATTTACATGATGGTTATTTCTCTCTTCCTTTGCCTTGGTTGGATTTACCCTTACCAATTTTGATTGCAGCTGAAGAAGTCTCACTTGTTGACCATTGACTTGTATGAGAACGTCAATGAGAGATAAGTGGTAAATGATTTACTCTTAGAATAAATGAAAATAATGCCCAATATGTTTTGATGGGTTTTATGGGAAAACCATCACTAGACTCTCGGAACATTATGACCCAGGGAAGACCAAGGGTTTAACTCTAACCTATAGGGATAGATTTAGTACCAAGAATGAGTCTGTAAATTAGAGCTTGCACTTTATACTAGTTGGAAGAATGTCTTGAGACTTTAAGGAGTGGCAAAGCATGTATGGTGGTAATAACCATTTCTATCCTCATAGGTAAGACTATTTTAATTTAATATTTAGTAAAACAAATATCTGGTCTAGTTTGTTGAAAATATTTTAAATATTAAATTTACAGGACTAACATATCATTATTTAAGATGAAAGGTTATAAGTGGAGTAATAATGACTCCATGGGTTTTAGCTACTCCTGGTAGGGCAATTTTGTTTCAATTCAAGTTTCGTTTATGGATCCATGATAGTAAACTTTGGAAAATTTATGTTGAATTGTTGCATGCATGCAACTATTTTTTAATTTTTTTTTGTGTATATATATATATATATATATATATGTATATATGTATATATGTATATATATGTATATATGTATATATATATATATGTATATATATATATATATGTATGTATATATGTATATATGTATATATATGTATATATATATATATATATATATATGTATGTATATATATATATATATATATATATATGTATGTATATATATATATGTATGTATATATATATATATATATATAGATATATAGATATATATGTATGTATGTATGTATGTATATAACAATTTAGTTGACTAATTTTTTCCATGATGAGATACAAAACATAAATATCCTTGTAAGGATTTTTTCGATCCTTTATGGTCTATAATAATATCAAGGGTTGTTCTTTACTTATTTTTTTCATTTTATTAGCACTCATTGTGGGTAAAATTTGAGTTCTTTTAATAGCTATAATGTATTGATAGTTGGGGAAAGAAATAGTAAGTTATTACTTGGATTGTGTGTTACTACACTTGATTGGTTAAAAAAAAGCAACTAAATTGTTAATTATTATGTATAATTCCTGAGAACTTTGTTTTATTCCAAGTAATGGACTTATAAGATAAATTTGGGTTGGGTTTTAGGTTGAAAACTCTAATATGGCTGACTAAATTACAACCATTATAACCTAGAAATGAATTTGTATATTGAATAAAAATAATAAGGTGATGAAAATATATTTATTTAGTTTAATTTAGTCTTGATTTTTTATGAAAAATTGGCCCTTCAAGTTGAACAAATAAGCTTGTGGTTTTGCCACTCAAAAAGGCTAGAAACTATTGAGTGTGTAGATATGTTCTAATTTCATGATGTTGTTATTTTGATCATGGGTATGTTTTAATCCCATAAG
>JARHVA010000313.1:4580000-4620000 GCA_037957365.1 Torreya grandis | reverse complement strand
AACCCACGAATAGTGAATGGTAAAAGAAAAGTAACCATGCATTGATGGATCTATATTATTGTTGACATTCAGTGATTGATGTTACCAATAAAAAATGCATGCATAACACATGTTGTGGGGACCATAGTATCATGGTTGATGTTGTCAATTTTCATTTGGGAATGAATGAAATAAGTTATGCACAAAACATACTTTAAGTGGTGACAATACCATATACTTGTATGACTGTAGCATTTTTTCATATTTTGTGGAAATAATATAAAAATTATGAGTCTACACACACACACACACACACACACACACACACACACACACACACACACACACACACACTAAAAATGTTGTGGGAGGACAACACCTCAAATCTAAGGATTTTGTGAAAATCTATTGGATTGTTATTTTAACAACTTCTATTATGAAGTTGTAGTTTTAGGTATTAATATTTCCTCATAATCAGATAAAGGTTTGGTTGAAAGTCTTTTTTCTATCAAAACTTTTTTATGATTATGTAACTATAATGAAAATTCCTAAATATTTTGTTTTGTATGAGCTTACAAATGTATGTTATGGTTTAAAGAACACTAAAAAACTATTTTATTGTTAAATATTGAAGTATATATCATAATTGTAGCCTAGAATGCATACTTTTCATGAATTAATTGATTTTATAGCTATATAGGTGGCTATAAGTAAGGTTTTTTTCAACAATATTATGTTAAAAAAAACAATTCACTAATAAACTTGCCAAGGTAAGGGCAAGATGAAGCTAGAAAGACTTTTTGTAAAATGTGTTAATGTTTTCCTAAGTAAAGAAATATCCTTATGAATTACAAAATTAAATTTTTTTGTTATCTAATAACAAATGTTGTAGAATTTGAAATCTAGTAAGGGTGCACAAAACACTTCATCTTGTTCATCTTGGCCTTACAAAGGAAACCAAGCTTAAAATGGAAATTTTCTAGCCTACTTAAATTGTAGGGCATCATTGTCCTGGAGGTAGAATATGGAATTCAATAAGGTAAGGCTATGTATTTCCTCACAATATTAGTTTAAAAATATAATTATTAAACCAAGAGGTAAGTATAAAGCAATATCCTTATTTTAATAATCAACTACATGTTAGAAGTATAACACTAAGAAGGGGGGTGAATTAGTGAGCCTAGATATTTCAAACTCAATTCTAATCCTTTAAAAATATTTAAGAAATTAGAATATAACAAATTGATCAAGAAACATTAACAAGAGAGATCATTCCTTCAATACATACACAAGACCAAACATATAACACATAGTTTCTATGATAAACCCTCAAGGGGAATAAAACCCACTCTTAAGCCTACAACACATGGACTACTATCTTATAAGAAATTAAAATTAAGATATTGGTCAACTTATTTAGACAGAAAAACCTTGATCATATCCTCCTGACCAAAGGCCTTTAGTGAAACTTCTATTTCATAAGGAACAAATACCCCTAAGGAAGATCAAGTCCTTTAGACCCTCATTTGAACTCCTCCACCTCAGTATTGATGTATTCAATGCCTAATGATGGATCTATGATTATATATCCCTTGCACAAACTATCTCTCTATCTCATACATGCCTCCCACATAGGCATGTCACGATCTCTCTCTTCCTTCACTAAAAATGGCATCATATACACACTCAAAACTATTTTCATATCCTTAAACTATGAGATAAATATTCAAACATTATAGATATGACCTATAGATCTACACATATTACTCAATCTACTTTACTCATTAACTCATCAAACTATGCACTCTACCTCTCCTCATACATAATCAAACCTACAAAAACATTATTATGAAATAAAAATATGACCTATATGTCATACACACCATAATAAACCTACTATACCATTCAACCCATTCACTAATCACACATAGCCTTCACCTTTCCTTTTCTTACCTTACACACTCTCTCAAAATAGTCACTTGAGCATACTCACTCATTGTTCCTCTTCTAGGATTATTAGGATCATGCGATCACCTTCATCACCTTACTTAGATAAAAATGTCTGATCCTCTTCATTATTTTTCTATCCTCACTAAATTTTACCTTCTCTTTCAAAGTTTATCTTCTTCACTTGTCTCCACATTCATACAAAGCTTCATTTTGAGCACCTACTCACAAGTCTAAAAACCAACACATTTGGTTTTATCATTTATGAATAAATCATGAATTATCAAGTCCAAAATATTTCCTTGTCTACCACAAAACATTTATTCACCCTTAATGCATCTCACATGGATCACACTTAAGCGTAATCCACTTTGAAATAGGCCTAAGTCACTTTTGGGTCTTATGGAGACCCATTTAGCTCTTTGACACTTCTCTAAGAAAATTAAAACATAGGAACACTTTAAAATATAATGGATCCATTACAAATGATCTATAGGCCATTCTTAAGTGTCTATATCCATCTTAGTACCCTTCTTCTTAAGCACAATTTTCTCAAATAACATTTTGTGCACATAGTCACTATGAATGAACACATAGTCACCTTATAAACCATTGTTCATACTGCATATACTTTATCAAACCTTCATAATGTATATATAAGATATTCATTAAGTTTATAACATGATCCAATATATAATTCATTAATAAACATTGAAATAGCATCATAGCAAGCTCAATTACCCTTATCAAGTTATTTGTAGAATAAACATAAACACACAGTCAAGTTTGAACCTCAATATCTTTGACTTTATATATAATTAGACCTCAAACTTAATATTAACAGATGCACCTTAGAGTATTCTAAAAATTCTCTTTGTACATCATGGTCAAATTTTACATAGATCAAAAGATATAACCAAAATATAGATGATTGATTTTTCATTTATATATTCAACTATTCAAAAGCAAATGGTCATAGTTAAACCTTGAATACTATGCTTGCATCTCATGTCCTCACTACTCAAATTTAATTTTCATTATTGATCTTCTTCAAACTTTAACATATAGTGTGCTAATTCCCAAATGTTAAACTTTGACTAGTTCACTTCATCTTGTGTAATCTAGTAACTTTGGCCTCATGCACTTCATCAATCTCTTCAAGATTGACTTAGCTTTAACAATGCTAGAAAACTATCACTTTGACCTCTTGAATTTAATTCACACCATTGATATCTATTTGTATGATCACCAACTCACCATTCATCTTTGGAAGAAGCTCGATCTTTATCTCTTCACGATATTAAACATTAAACACTTGGCATTATCTCTCTTCTTCCTAACATCTTGGAGGAACATGCTCCCTCAATGATGTTTAAAATTTACCTTGTGAAAAATTGACTAAGTATGGGAACCATTTCAATCTATTTGAGAAGCCAACTTTGAACTTCAATAACTTTTACCTCGCTCATTCACATATTATAAAATTTGGACCATGTTATCTCCTCACATAGGAGACTCCAACCATGTGTGAAACTACTCCTAAAACCTTTTCATGTGAAATATGTAATTTAATTAATCTACTCACTCAAATTTTTCTACCACAGAGCCAATAATGTCAAGAATTCCTTAGAAGGCCAACTTTTCACAAGCATATCTTTTGATGCACTTTGACGCATGATCTAAAATTTATCATAAATTAATTAGGATAAAAACTAAAAAAACCCATATGATAATCTTGTTATAAAAAATCCACATGTGTGAGATATTCCATCACCAAACTATTTACTTGGTTCTTTCTTGCCTCATGCAAATTTGGCTATGGGAAAACAATGCCAAACTCCCTTGGAGCCTAGCTTTGCACTTGCATATCTTTTGTCATGATTAGGTGCATGACTTGAGTTTTATCACATAATAAATAAGTAAAATATTTAACAAAACCATATGACCATTTACTCTTGAAACCTCCATGCATGTTAATTATGACATCATCAACATGCTTACTTATCTCTATTTTAACATAGAGAATAATGTCAAAAATGCTTGAGATCCCAAATTTTCACCCACATTTATTTGATTTTACTTAGGAACGTGACCTAAGATTTAACACATAAAAACTAGGGAGTAATACTAACATAACCATATGACCAACTCCCCCTAACTCATCCACATGTGGTAATCATGATGTTAGCAAACTGCCTACTCAGATTTTCTACCACTAGACCCAAAATGTCTAGAAGAAAACAATGATCAACTAAATGAAAACCACTCATGCAAACAAGAACTTAAAGTTTATAAAACATACTAGGGACCTCTTTCACATGATCAATAATTCATAATCATCATTGAACATATTTATCCATGTCAAAAATAAAGATCAACCAAGCCTCTTTTAGGGACACTTTAACAAGCACATTACACACTTTGTCATTGTTACTTATGATATCAAAAACTTCATTCACTCATTAGGACACCTCCATGACATAATCACGACATAATTGATAACTCTCCAATAATCTCATCTTTTTTATTTATGTCAACACCATCTTATATCAATATACAACTTGCCTTTCTTCTCTCTCTTCAAACACTCCCACAATAGGAACTTTCTCCCCCTTTGACACAATGATAAAGTGGGCACCAAATGATCTTGAGAACCTGAAAATACTATCAACAATAAAGTAACATCTTAAAAATAATATAAAAACTCCCCCTTACCTTGATCCTACTTCTTCTTGACTTGCCTACTTCCTCTTTCTCCATGACAACACTCTCTTCAACCAAGCACAATAACTAATGAAGAAAGAATACCCAAAAGTACTGATATATTATGAAACTTACCAAGACATATATGAAAGGGACTCCCCCTAATATTTTTTATTGATTTCATCTCTTGATCATCTTAATATCTCCACACACCTTGAAGAACCACCATATAGGCTTACTAGCCTTCTCTCTCAAACAACCTTAAAGACCACCAAAAGAACTTCATGCCACTCACAAACTAGAAAACATACACTAAACCAACCTAATAACTCATTTTAAAATAATAATTCCTTGATATTTTGGATAAACTAAATAAATATCATATCTTCAAGACTAGGCCTGTCTAGACTCCTTAAATCCCTACCTAGAACTTGCAGAGCTGACAACTTTCAATATACACATATTCAAGACCTGAAATTTCATACCTAGAACACTCTAATATTCCCCTTCAAGCACATCCATTTTCATCACCTAGATCTTTCATTAGAGCATACTTCCCTCAATAACTAACTACCCAATTAAGCATCCAACTTGACAAAAAATTGAATAACTTGAGAATCAAAAACCTTCGAAACTTTGTAAAGATTTATTTGACAACCCATTTAGCTCATTCAACATATTAAGAAGCCTCAAACCTCAAATCATAAGGAAAACTTGTTGGCTAGATATTTTTTAGGATAACAAAAGTACCTAGGTAGTCATGGGATTAAATCTTCTTCATTTAATAGTGAATCTCTCATATGTTTATGCCTATTTACTTTTAATTATTCATAGGTCTTAGTTATTCATTGATTATGTAGATTATGTGAAATTTGTCTTATTTTTGGGGTATTAATTTAATCACAGAGTTCATGAACCATAACAAGGTGATTTTATAGCATGTAAGTAGCTATTTGAGAGAATTTGTAAAGAAATTTTGGGAATTAAGAATGAACAACTAGAATATGCAAGAAAAAAGAAGTTGTACTTCACAATAAGTAGTTTTATAATTCTTATTGAATTTATACAATAAATAAAAATCCAAAATATGATAATATTTTAAGAAAATGACTAAGAAAGATTGGAACTCACATTCAAATTTAAATATAACACAAATTTTACCATTTTAATCTTTAAAAATCAACCAAATGATATCTTTAGATGCAAATTTCCACATAAAACAACTTCTTTCTCATTTACTTTGAACCAATTTCATACAAAAAAAACTCAAAAATCTAAGCACAACGTTTTATGTTGCTTAAACTATCTTGATTCATTTATAATTTGTATCCAAAAATTACCATCATCAGGCATGTAGGTTTGCACTTATATTTATACAAAAATAGATGCCAAAATCAAATAGGAAACAACTCCTTCAAAACCCATGTGTTATTCTAAAAACTCAAAGATGTTGAGAGGCATATTCTTTAAATTTCTCCTATGTGGTATTCAATGTCTAGTGACATGTATCACTTCTTAGTCTCACTATTTGAATTAAACACAACTACTTTGCATGCTAGGCAGTGTTCACTCTAATTTTCTTTTACAAAATGACTTCAAGTAATGGCATTTATCCAAGTTACTTGAATCTTACAATTTTAAAAAGTAATATATTTTGACAAGTAACTCCAGTATATGACTTTACTTAAAGTAATTACTCATAAAAAAGCTACTATACAAATAGAATTGAATAAAATGGAAATTAAAAAGAAGAAATTGTCGAGAAGAAGAGTAACAACAATTATTCCACATCATGAAATTTAGATCTACACTTTTATTTGTATTTGATATTTTGAGACATGATGAACTATATTACCACATCATCTACTTTTAAAAGTGATTTCATTTTAGTCTCAAATCTTAGCATTTCTCTTTCCAACCTCCTACTATGAGATTTCATCTTTTCAAGTCTTAGATCAAGCCTCTTGATTTTATGTTGACATTCGATTAACTCTTTTGTAGATTTAGCTTTTAAAGAAGTTGTGTAATTTTCCATTAATTTCTTGAACTACTAACATAACTCTTTAGATGTCCTTGGAGTCTTATTAGACCAAATTTTAGTGAGACCAAAGAGACAATCTTTTAGATTCACATTTTCATTACGAGCTTCTTCTAAATTCTTCATTTCTTCACACATTTCCTCAAGAATATGTATGCAAAAAGATAGGAGGTATTCTTTTTTTTTTTACTTTATTTATTCATCCTTCACACACAATCTTATCTTCAATAAAAATGTTATCACTCAAAGTATTTATTCTTTATATTCTATCTTGTTGCAACTTAGAAATTCCATTCTCATTTTGTATTTCCTTCATTACTGCCTTTCTCTCTACTAATTTATTTACAATATCAACACGAATACCTGGGACTTCAAAAAAAAATTTATGGATAGTTTGATGTAGCTTCTCCATCTATTCATCAATGGTTGTATCCTTATTTCCAATTTACTCTACCTTAGATATTACTCATTAACCAATTAAATCTCTTAAAAGTAATGATTGTTGTGGAACAAACCTTGTAACTTTAGCAAATATTTCACATAATTTTGAATTTTGTTCTTTTAGTTTAGCCTTAGTATCCCTCTCTTTATTGAGTGTTTGAAAAAGCATGTCAATCAAGGTCATTATATCTTGTTTCAAGCCCTCTATGGTAACTTCTCCAAGAGATATCCTTTATAACTATTAAGTCACATTCAGTGACTTCATTTTTATTCATGCCTTATGGAGGGACTGATAGCTCTATAAATTTCTATCCTATAGGCTCATTTATCAATTTCAAAATCACCTTAGAAATTTTAGGCTTCTTTCCCTTATTATCAAGAATTTTTAATAGTTTTAAGTTTATCTCTTCTAGATTTATTAATTCTCTAGACTCGGCTGTTATTTGCCTTGCCAATAAAGAAGAGAAATCTACACTAGTGGAGGTGTCTAAACAAATCACCATTTGTTGTTGATTATTTATAACCACTAGTTCTTGACAAGGAGATTCTTCTATATGTGGATTATCTTTAACTACATTGGAAAATGATTTCTCATTTTTTATTTCTCTACTTCTTTCTCCTTTTCAACTTCTTTCTCAACCTCTTTTAGTTTACTTTTTCTATTTCTACTTCTACTTCTTTCTCTTTTGTTTTCTATCAATTTCTTTGCCACTATATTTGCCTCTACTAATTTTTATCTTCCTTTTTCCAAATATTTTTTTGCCTCTAAATTTTCCTTCTCAGGTTCAAGTTTTTTTTTTGCTTTTCTTGTGGTGCCTCCTAAGATGGGATCACTTCTTTGGCATTTACCTATTCTAGCTCATTTTTAGTGGTGGTTTGGTATTTTGAAGGAGGTGGAGGTGGATAAGTAGGTGGAGAATATGGAGGAGGAGGAGGAGGAGGAACATCATTTTACTTATAAATTGGTTTCTTAGAAGGATTGATGTAATGAGACTTTGGAGGTGGTATAAGTATTGATGTATCTGTGATAGGTGTACTAGAAGAAGAAATGGTGGGTAAAAAAGTATTTGTAGAAGTTACCGAAGGAGTTGTGGTGATATTTGGATTAATTGTTTGCTTATATTTTACTACAAATTAGGAGTCATCAACATTTTTCTTTAACTTCAACTTCTTTGTGGGTCTCTGGATGCTTTCTCTTCTACTATTTCTTTCCTCTTTTGCCTTACTTGACTAATTTCTTTCATCAATTATTTCATGTAGTAACCCTTGTTAAGTATACATGTGAAATTCATGTACATAACCATTTAATTTATATCTATAATAGTTTTAACTTTCTTCTTACCAAAAATAATCTCTGGAAGTGGGGCATTATCTCCTCCTGTTGTATAATAAACATCATTGATTACATTCCCATCATCTTTCATGTCCTTAGAGATTATTGCCAAATTAAAAGAATAAATATATTCTATATTTAATTTATTATTTAATCTTCTCCTTACTTCAAACTAATCTCTAAATTCAATAAAAAAATCTTCAAGTGCAAGAATATACATATACTCTAGATAAATTGTATTTTGAGATATGCCTCTACAATTAAAATTATTTCTAGCTTCTGTTATCACTCTAGAGTGCACCTTGATTGCATATGTTTAAGGTACACCCTAAATTTGGATGATACCATTATAAATTCTCAAATTTTGGATGACTCTATACTAATAATAACCTCTAGAGAGGGTTGGTTCCCTTAAGATTTATCTCTAAAAAATAAACTATTTTGATTTTTTGGGATGAAAAGGGAGAAAAAAACTAAAATAAGAAATCATATCTAATTTGGTGATGTTCCAAAATGATTGGTACTATTTGAAATATTTCTAAAACTAATTAATACATAAATATGAATATGAAATAAAACTTTTCATTCAATCCTAGACATTACTGTTTCAAAAGAAGGCCTGAAAGAAGTTTGTAAAGAAAATTCAAATCCTAGCTCTTCTAATGACTTGCAGAGAATGATATTTTCATATTAGATGTGGAAATTACCTACAAAATGTTAAGTAAATTATAATTTTATGCTGTTACACAATCAAATTACACTCTATTCTAATCCAAAACCATATGCAAAAAAGGATATTCTTTATTTGATAAAAAAATATGTCAATTACAATTTCTTCTCTACCTTAGGAATTAATGGATAATGGCTTAGAAAAATAAATATTTATATTTAAAACTAACCTAAATCCAAATTATAAATTAATTTATATAATTATTAGTCTTGGTTAGTTAACTCAAGACCTAATCCTTTTACAATATAAAATAATTCATCAAAATCTCCAAATTCTATGAAAATTTGCATGATCTTCAAATTTTGACATAGAATTGGAGGTGTTGGGCCCATTTTAACTTATAAAAATCATAATTAATTAAAATATACACCATTAATAAATAATAAATTCATTTTAAAATATTAAACAAACTCTTCAATTTTTCAAGTCTTTAAAATTTTGCATGACCTTTACTTTGATGTTGAATTGAGAATTGGTGGGCCCATGTTGACTTTCCGACCTTAATTTCATGAAAATCATGACATAAATTGGAATATAACTCCATATTTAAATTTATTTTAAGTTCTTAAATGTCCTCATCTTTCATTAAAAGCATGAGAGATGCATGAAACTTGTCAAAGTAGTCAATCAAAGAGATGTGGACTCAAAGACTAGTCAACTTCCACTTGAACTCAACTTGCATGAATTGGAACTTATGTATTCACTTAATAATGATATATTAAATTAAAAAATAGATATGGCATATGGTAACTCCAAAAATAATTCATTTTATATATTTTTAATGTCATTCTTCAAGTTCACCATTTGACCAACTAGGGATATTAGACTAAATAGGCCTAAAATATAATATTTGCATTCTAAATCCATTAAAAATACAATAATATTCCATGAAACTTTAAAAAACAATGAAATAGACTTGTAACAACTTTACCAATGATAATATATATGATTTTCATGAGAAAACACTCACCATTTAGTTAACAGGGTTGACTAAGCCTATTTTGCTCCAATTTCTTGCAGACTAGCCATTTTGATCAAGCTAGTTGGGATAACTATAGGATAATTTCTAATAAAATTAATATTTTATGATGAATAAATATTCTTAGTATTTTATTTCTATTGATTATATTTCCTTGAACTATCTTGTACTTGATTTTAAATGTTTTTTCCCAAAGAAAACATGATTTTTGCCCTCACCCATATATATTCCTGCATAAATTTGATAATTATAGAATCATATATGAGTATAATTTACCTTTGAAAAATATTAAATTTTATCCTTGATGTTATTTCAATAAATTCAACTTTTTGTAAAACTAATTTTTTGAGGGTTTAGAAGGGCTTTGAAGCTGAATCTTCAAAATGATGGTTCATGAAGTAATATTTCCATTGATGCTTATAAAAATAAAACCCCTAACATCCCTAAATATATTTGTTTTCCATGAAATATATATTAAAATTTACCATGTGAAGAAATCTACCTATGGGGTTTTAATTACATTCAGAGCTGCCTACACTCTTAACAATTATTCATAAATCATAGCCCATAAAATGATTTAAATTATTCATTAATTATAATTAAATATATGTAATCAAAACATAATAATATCATTTATACAAAATACACACATGGTGAAATATATGAGCATCTGAATAGGAGTCTTGGAAGGGTACCTAGAACTACAAAAAGAGAAAAATCACTAAAATAAAAATAAATATTCATCTAATTCCTAATACCTAAAAGTATGATCATGATTTTTTTACCATGATATAAAAACACTTTAAAATCACTTTTTTCTTGAAATGTCAAAAAACCCCTTTTTTGGCCTATAAACCTTTTTGCTTGTAAAAACATGTATGAGCATGGTTTAATTAAAATTTGGAGTTTTTAAACTCTTTAAATATCTTATTATGATTTAAAAACATCATACCATGATTTTAAAACTTTTACTTAGACTTAAAAACCTTTGTGGCACTCTAGAATGATGCCTACTCCAATGGTAATCTCCAACAGACATGTTGAAGACTATTACAAAATAGATAGTATCTACCCTTATATAATGGACATGAAATACTTTTATAATGTTCCTCAAGTCATCATGACCTTGTATAAAAAATTTGAGGTCCTGAAATCACCTATAACTCCTAAAAAAATCAATATTTTCTAAAAATTGACCCCTATGCATGGATTGTCAACATATATGAACTTGACAATGCTATTTTGAAAATACATTGACCCATTTAGAATCCATTTTTGATATTTTTTTTTACCAAAATTAGTGATTTTAAGCCACGATTCCTTACTTTGACTAGCTGTAAAGGGTTAGTGACTAGTTTTAGGAAAGTTTCATATGATAAGGGTAGTAATTTGACCTTGATAGGTCAAATTACTAACAATTTTGATGATTTTCAGGGTTTGACCAGCATAATGGTCAAATAAATTACAAAATCTTATAAAATTTACTTGGATAAACACTAATTTTTAGAAAATCTTTTGTAGACAAAGACACAAACAAGACAACTGACATAATAACAAACATGTGCACATGTGCACTTATAGGAAAGGACAAAAATAAATGGAAAGAGGAAAAAAATACTCAAATAATGTATAGATATGAACTTAGAGAATTGAAGCACAAGGTAGTCTATTATATACAAACTAACCTCCAACTTATTGGTCCTCTTGGACCAAAAGGAAAATTTGACAATTCACTTTAGTGATGAGATATATAATGGTACATCACATATTCCCTTACAATCTCAGTGATTGATAAATCAAGTATATTCTTTTTCAAATATTTTGGCATGCTCATATGTTTAAAATTATGAGAAAATTAATCTCCAATGTAAACATACTCACTTGATGGCTCTTCTACTTTGTCAAACTTCATATTAGAATCTAGTTGATTAGTCTCATCACAAAATATACATGTATTACCTTTTCAAATCATATCCATGTCTTTAGGCTCATCAATGAGATGATAACCCATTTTTAAGATCTAAAATCAATCCCCATCAATAATGAAATTTTGAGGTGGTAGAAATAGAATGACTACCCACTCCTTTCTCTTCATTTAGCTTGACAAACCTACTCTCTTTGGTTGTAATTAGACCATAGTCCCCCTAGAGAAGCATATATCCTACTCCCAAAACACCAAAAAGGTCCTCTAATGAGATTGTTAGATGATTGGTAATTTCTATCTACTTCACAAATTGATTAATTTGATCTACTATTACCTCAATTTCTCCATTATCTTCATAAGATGGCAGCATTGCTTCCTCAACATCTTTATGAACACATGCATTCTACTCAATGCACTCTTCTTGAAGCTCATTTAAATATACAATTTCCTCTTATATTTCCCACATGACATGTTCCTCTTCCTTATTCTGTATGTTTCTCTAGATGGATTTCCAAGAAGGAAATGAGTTAGATTCTTAAGGAGGGAGGGATAGTACCTGAGTAGATTTGGATTAGCTTGACTGCATGATTTGGTTCCAAGAAAGGAAAGATAGATTCTCATTTTTGACCTTTTGATTTTATTTCTCCTCCTCTTTCCTTATCTTAAACTCTAGCTTTTTGATATGCTTATCAATATTCTCTTAGAATATCTTCTCTTTAAAGTGGTTAATGATCTCAACAATAGGTTGTGCCATACAAATCTCCCTCTTTTTTTGATAGTTTTCTTTGATAGATCTCCAAGAAGGAAAGGTCTAAGAAACACATGAAGAATTTGGCAAATTCAAAGGGGACCTTGGAATGGTCTGTTTTGAGGAGGAATGGATGGAATATAATAAGATTGAGGTTGGACCTATTATTCTTTGGGGTCTTTTAGTTCATCTTCAATGCTCTAAATGTAATCACCTATATTCATCATCTCACCAGTAAGATTACCCAAAATTTCCCTCTCAATAGTTTTCCATTACTCTTTTCTTTGATATAATGACTGTTTCAAATGATGAATTAGGTGAATAGGGGTATCCTAGCTATAATAGCTTTGTGAATACAACTCTAGTGCATGTTTGTCAAGGCTCACTAAATTTTGTTTAAGTGCTAGTATGGATTGGGTAGATGCAAAATATCCATGATTAGGTTGGCTATATGGGTAGGATGGCTCATGATACGATTGGTAAGGGGTAGTATTATGATGGAATGGTTGTTCATATCAAGGATCTGGCAAGTACTCTTGCATATATGCCTGATATAGATCTTCAAACTCTTAGTGAGGATCATAGTGTGGTTGGTCATACTAATAATAGTGATAATTATATGTATTCATACCAAAAATAAGCCATTTGATACTATTATTAAACCAAGTGTTAAAAGTATTAAATATTTGAAAAGATACCTAATGTTCATAATGATATTTGAGTGCCTGAAAGTTGCACTAATCTTTTGAATGCCTCCAAAGGCTAGTATGTAGAATGTATGCCACATCAAGCATGCCAAAAACTATTATCACTTTGGAGAACACCCTATTTGAATATGTTAAAGGCACACCCTCACTCCATCTGATACAATTTTAAATTCTTAGAGTGTGGGTCACTCTATATTAAGAAGACCCTCTAGAGAAGGCTGATTCCCTTAAGATTTATCTCTAAAAACAAAACTATTTTGATTTTTTTTAATGAAAAGGGAGAAAGAAACTAAAATGGGAAATATTATCTAATGTGATGATTCACTTGAATTATTTTTAGTTTTTTAAATCTTTGTAAATCTAAGTAAGACATACATATGAATCTAAAATAAAGCTCTGTATTCAATCCTAGACATTAGTGTTTCAAAAGAAGGCCTGAAAGAAGTTTCGAAATCAAATTCAAATCCTAGCTCTTCCAATGACCTATAAAGGATGTAATTTTCATAGTAGGTGTGGAAAGGACCCACAAAATGATAAGCAAATTACAATTGTATGCTGCTACACAATCAAATTACACTCTATTTTGATCCAAAACCATATGCAAAAAAAGATCTTTATTTGATAAAAATGGTGTCAATTACAATTTCTTCTCTACCTTAGGAATTAATGAATAATAAATTTAAAAAAACTAATATATATATATATATATATATATATATATATATATATATATATATATATATATATATATATATAACATAAATCCAAAGTGGCATTGAATTTATAGAAGGATCAGTCTTGGTTAGTTAACTCAAGACTAATTGTTTTACAATATAAAATAATTCATCAAAATTTCCAACCTCTATGAAAATTTGCATGATCTTCAAATTTTGGCATAGAATTGGAGGTGGTAGGCCAATGTTAACTTCTTAAAATCCTCATGCATGAAAATACATGCCATTTATAAATAATAAATTCATTTAAAAAAATTAAACACATTCTTCAATAATTTAAGACTTCAAAAATTTGCATGACCTTTACTTTCGTGTTGAATTAAGTAGTGGGCCCATGTTGACTTCCTAACATTATTTTCATGAAATTAACACCATAATTTGGAATATACCTCCATATTTAAATTGATTTTAAGTTCTTTAATCTCCTTATATTACATGAAAATCATGGGAGATGAATGAAACTAGTCAAACTAATCAACCAAAGAGATGCAGACTCAAAGACTTTTTAACTTCCACTTGAACTAACATTTCATGAATTGGAACTTGTGGATTGAATTTAGAATGATATATTCACTTAAAAAATTGATATGTTAGGTGATAACTCCAAAATTAATTCATTTGATATATTTTCAACACCATTCTTCAAGTTGACAATTTCACCAACTAGGCCTATTAGATCAAATAAGCCTAAAAGCCAATATGTGCATTTTAACTCAATTAAAACTATAAAAATATTCCATGAAACCTTAAAAAATAATTAAATAGACCTGTAATATATTTATTCATCACAATATATTTTATTTTGATGAGAAAACACATGTCATTCAATCAATAGGGTTGACCAGGACTATTTTGCTCCAGTCTCCTCTAGACTAGCCATTTTGATCAAGCTAGTTGGGACACTTATGGATGATTTAAGACCAAATTAAGATTTAAGTATGAATAAAAATTCTTATTATTTTATATCCATTTATTATCATTTATTTAAATATCTTGTACTTCATTTTACATGTTTTTTCCAATAAAAACATGATTTCTTCTCTCATCCGTACTAATCAATGCATAAAATTAACATTTACGGACTCTTCTCTAAGTTCAATTGAAATT
The DNA here is from genome assembly GCA_037957365.1 of Torreya grandis. NCBI lineage: Eukaryota > Viridiplantae > Streptophyta > Pinopsida > Cupressales > Taxaceae > Torreya > Torreya grandis. The sequence continues at coordinate 4,604,630 of JARHVA010000313.1, read as the reverse complement.
TTAAATGGTTTAATGTTAATACATGATGATTTTATAGAAATAAAATCAATTTTTTTTAAATTTATTTTTTTGAGGGTTTAGAAGGGCTTTGTAGCTGAATATTTAAAATGATGGTTCATGAAGTACAGACCTCCAAATCTAAAAATATTTCTATTTTTGTGTATAAAAATAACCCCCATAAAACACTTGAAAATATCTGGTTTCCATGAAAAATATATGAAAAGTTACCATGTTTAGAAATATGCCCATGGGGTTTTTACTACATTCTAAGATACCTACACTCTTAATGATTATTCATAAAGAATATACATTAAAATAATATAAATTTATCATTAATTACAATTTCATATGGGTCCTCAAAATATACTAAGAGTGTTTAGTCAAATCCACACGTGGTGAGAGATATGAGCATCTGAACAGGATGCTTAGAAGGGTGCCTAGAACTACAAAAATTGAAACATTCAACAAAATAAAAAATAAATATTCAAATACTTCCCAATTCCTAAAAATATCATCATGGGGTCTGTAACATGCTATCAAAACACTCTGAAATCACATTTTGCTTGAAAATTCAAAAAACCTCTTTTTTGGTCTATAAGCCTATTTGTTTACAAAAGCCTATATCATCATGGTTTGCTTAAAATTTGGAGTTTTTACAATATTTTAATGTCTTATTATGATTTATAAACATTATCCCATGCTTATTAAACTTTTATATGGACACAAAAACCTCTGTGGCACTCTAGAATGATGTTTGCTCCAATGGTGATCTCCAACAAACATGATGAGGTATGTTACAAAATTGTGAGTATCTGTACTAATAAAATGGCCATTAACTTTTTATATATGTTACTCAAGTAATTATTACCATGTGTATAAAACTTTAGGTCTTGAAACCACCTATAGCTCTCAAAAAGTTCAACTTTCTCACAAAATTGACCCTTATGCCTGGATTGTCTGCATAATTGAACTTGACAATGCTATTTTGAAAATAAAATGACCCACTTAAAATAAATTTTTAACATTTCTAAGAAAAATTATTACTTTAAGGCCATAATTCCTTAGTTTGACTAGTCGTAAAGGATTAATGTATAGTTTTAGGAAAGTTTCGTATGATAGGGGTAGTAATTTGACCTTGACAAGTCAAATTACTAAAAAATTCAAAATTTGTCTAAGTGTAATTGTGGTACATCTCTATATACACATTATAGACCTTTTAAATTCTTAGATAGTGTTAATGACCAATACAAATAGGAAAATTAACAATGGGATGATGAGCCTTTGACTGTAAGTCATGTAATTCAACAAGCTACCTACACAATGGCATAAGAATCCACTTATCACTAGGATATATTGGTAATTTGATTTGTTTGATTGAAAAAATACCAAATATCATGTATATGAAGTTGAGGAACTAAATTAAAATGCATCAAAATTAGGAAACTGCATTCCATGTTGCATCAGATACTCTCCTATGTTTAAGAGCCACATTTAACTTGCAAATGATCTCATAGAAAAATCCATCATTCACTATCTTATAATTCTTGTAATACTTATAAAGAATTGATTAATAATAATATTCATATATTGGTTAGTTTTTAGCATCCATTTTGTATTTAGCCTAGAAAAGGCTCCATTTAATGTTGCGACATATACTAGGTATAAGGTCATCTTGAAATCAAAAGTCTATAATACATTGCTTAATTTTTGGTCCATGTTGTCATTTATCAAACTATCCCACTCAATCATTACGTAACTCATATTAACATCAATGTACCTAATGTATGCATACATCTAGGTTGAAAATCACTTGTCATTCATTTCTCCATTGATTTTGCATAACAACTGAGCAATGTCATCTATTTCCTGGACCAAGTCTAGCCATACTATTTGCTTTGGAAATCTTGAAGATTATTTCACTTTCTTCAAGTAATTTGTGTTCATTATTTTTATGCACTCTATTTTCTTACTCTCCCATTATCTCTTATATTTTTCCATTGTTACATCTAAGATTTTAGATGTTGTTGGAATCTTCAAATAATAGTTGTAATATTGGGCATCTAACCTTATTACTACATTGCTATAAGTATATTTGATTGTCCTAGTGATAGAGTCATAGTACTTAGTACATGCTAGGACAAGCTTAGGAAGTTGAGTGTAACTTGAGAATGCTTTATCTTGTAGAATCTCATTATTATTCATTTTTTACATGAGTGGAGTTTTGGATATAACTTTAAATCTCTCCAATAACTCAATTACTAACACATGTCCCATATATGTATCACTTATTTCAATTAACTGGAAAGTCATACAAGGTTCAATAGGGTGCCCTTTATACTCATACTTCATCTTTAGCTCTTATGATTTAACTCTACTTTTGTTTTACCCTTCATACCTGGCCTAGGGATTTCTTTAAGTGCTAACTCAAGGATTTTTTCAATTAAAGTTATTGTTTCTTGTACTTATACTCCAATTATTTATTCCTCTGATCCTTCTAACCCTGACATTTATTTTGGTTAACTCTAGAAATACTTGACAATTGATCTTGAAATTTTTTTTATTGCCCCTACTAGTTTAGAAAAGGTTGAATAAATTAGTCAAGTTGTTGTCTCAAATAGTACCTCTAAACTAGCTTTATGTTTCAAGAAATAGAAAGTCTTGAAAATCCAAAGTAACTCATTGTAAGCAATAGGGTATCACAACCTTGAATTAGTCTAGATGATCTGTAAGTCTTAAGCATTCAATAATCTGGGTAAGTAACAAGAAAAAGGCATGGGTAGCTTTGGATTGCTCTTAGCTAGTAACTTGGGTTCAAGATTCTAAGTAGTGAGTCATGAAGAATCTAAGTTTTTTGAAGGCAACTACTTCAAGTTCGTCAGGGTAAGTAACTATGGTTGAAAAACTTGAAGTAAAGCAATAAGCAATCATAACTCTAGTTAGGAAGGATAATTAAGAATTTCAAGGCTCTTGAGAGTAGTATCTTAGGGTTGAGACTGTGACTAGAAATTAAAGGGATGTTTGACTTGTTAGGATGTTTTGGGAGTTTTTGGGTTCTTGGGGGAAATAACTCAGATTCAAGAGTTTAGGTAGGCAATTATGGGAAACCTATGTGGGCAATGCTAGGTTATCCACTAGGTTTTCTATGAGAAGTTTTAAAATTTAGTATATTGAGGAGGATTTTACATGATAAACACTTGTGAACATTCCTACAGGGTTTTTACAACATATTTAACAAGTAAAATTTTCACAAATAAAACCAAGCAAAATAAGCACAGATGATAATACATCCATGGCAGTAAGTGGAGAATTACTAGAGAGAAATGAAAAGAAAATACTCAAGATGAAACCATGATAACTAAAAATAAATGATTAACACTCCTAGAATATAAATGGGTTGAGATGGGTTTGATTAAAAATCACTCTAGAGGCTTGAATAGTGTAACTTAGGGTTCAAAGGGGTGACAACTTAGTCAAACAACTCGAATGCTAGGTGGGAAATGAGGTGTAATTCATCAATATTTATATTTTTAAATGAATTAATGATAAGTTGGAGACACATGTGAAGGAACCACATAAGACCTTGGATTTTTTTGGGTTTTACTAACTACTTTGATTAATTTGGCATTTATAGTTAAGTAACTTGGAAAACCTGACTTGGTCTTGACTGGTGAGTACTTTAGGTTCGTAAACCTTCATTGATTTTACTCGTGGATTTAGGGAAGTGAAGTTATTTAAAAACCCAATTTACTTTAGGTAATGTTGTAAGGGTTTTCAAGACTACATTACTTGACTTTTTATGAGAAGTAGAGTTGTTGGATAATTCTAGTTTGAACTAGGCAGTGCAACTCAAACTTGCAAGACTATTTTACTTTTTGTTTAATAAGTTAAGTAATTTGGGGAACTTGAGTTAGCTTAGAAATGAGCTCATATACTTGAATTTTTTATTTTTTATAAAATTTGAGTAAATGGGGTTTTTAGTAATGGCCTTAGGTAGGGGTTTAAAACCTTCTAGAGGAATTTCAAGTAATTGGGAAAATAAAGTAAAAAAAAAACTACTAATGTCTAAAACTTATTCATAGGACTAGTTTCAACAAGAACAATTGATTCATAAAAGATAAAAGACAAAATTAATAGGAGGATCCCAAAATTTCATGTGTGAAATTTTAGGTGATAGCAATTGGCTTTGATTAGGGGCATATTTCTTTCTATGAGAAAGAATAAAAATAGGGATGAGATCTTACTATCTTTAGTTTTGAATCTAGTCTATTGGTATGGGGTCTTTGAAAAAACTCAATCACAAAAACTACAAAACAAATAAACAAATAGAGAAAGAAAATAAAGACTAAAAACTTTATTTATATACATATAGATGTTACCCTACTTATCAATTCTTGTAGAGCTTAAATTGCTACGCATTGAAAAGTAACGACAATTCATTTCCATCCTAATAAGCTAGGATGAAGTTATCTCTTCCAACAATCTTCTTTATAGTGAAAGGCCCTTTCCACAGTGAGTTAAACTTGCCATGCTTTATTTTATGTTTTTGTTCATTATATTTATCCCATAGGAGGATCAAGTCACAAACTTCAAATTGTCTATCTTAAGCCTTCTTATCAAAGATCTTCTTCACTTTATTTTGATGATCAGTCAATCGATCAACATCTTGAATATGAATCTCTTATAGTTTAGTGAGAAACATGATCCTCTTATCAAGTGAATATTGATAAGTCACATCTTCAATAGCTTTGGACAAATGAAAAGTAGAAAACTCTATGGTGATTGGTATCTCAACATTAATAACATACAAAAGATGAAATGGAGACATACCTATGTGCCAAGTTTATTGATTATTATCCACTAGCTTATGAATGATGGTCATCAAGTTCTTATTACTTGATTTAGCTTGACCATTCCCCTGAGGATAGTGATTTGAAGCAATAACCAAGTTTATTCCATATGATTAATATAAATTAGTTAGTTCTACTGAATAAAATTTGGATGCATTATCTGCTACAATCTTATGTGGGACACCAAACTTTACTACAATGTTCTTTTTGATGAAATCACATACAACTTCAAAAGTGGCATGCTTGACTAGAATGGCTTCTACCCACTTGCTGAAGTAATCAGTTGTAGTTAAAACATAACAATGTATATCACTAAAATAAGGATTCTATATGCCAATAAAATACATGCCCCATTACTATAACTATTCACTAATTATAACTAGTTTTAATAGCAATGCCAAAAAATTTACACATCCCACAAACTGTTGACATGCTTGACACTTAGAAACCTAATTAGAAGTGTCTTGGAAATGAGTAGGCCAAAATTACCTTTCTCATAAAATTTTGTGTGCTATGACTCGTACTGAGAAGTGACCTCCACATTCTTTGTCATGAAATTGTTCTAATATATATATATTTTTCTTTATCCACATAATGAAGGAAAACACCATCAATTCCTCTTTTGTACAGACCATTATCCCAAAGGACATAATCCTTTGACTTCATTTTTATGGTCTATTTTTCCTTACGTGTTAGATCAATTGGACATTCTCCATAAGTCAAGAATTAATAAGTATTTTTGTACCATTCATCCACAAGATTAACAAAAATCACCATAGGCAAATCTTCCTCTGATTCAACTTGGAGTGAAGGTGTTATTGTATCTATGTCATTAGGTTTTCCCTTTGTCATCAACTAACACAAGCCTATTCCTCTTACTAGATGTGTTGGTCTGATAGCAAGATCAAATTCTTGCACCTTAGCTACCTAGGTGCCTCTTATTAATCCTAGTTCCTACTATGTTAGAATTTATTTGACTGTAGTGTCAGGGACATAGAGTTTAGTACGTGAAAAAAAAATGTAGTGCCTAAAAACTTTACATTCTTTGAATACAACAAAGATGTGCTTCTCCATATATGAATACTTCAGTTTAGATATTTCTTATGGCTAGTGTTATCACTTGTATTTGAACCCTTTGAGGAGATTTCTTAGCTTTCCTCATCCAAGTTGCATAATTGAAACACCTCTAGGTTGTGAGTAGCCTAAAAATGAGGTGAATATATATATAGGGATATCTCCCTTGATGTACCACATGTAAATCATTAATACACCTAAACTTTATGAGGGAAAAGGGAGAAAAAACTAAAATTAAACTATCCTAAGGGAGGTGATACACCAAATTATTTGATGATTACCAACTAGCTGCATGTTACACATGAGAACAATGGATTAGCCAACCATACACTTCTCCAATTTGCATCTTATCACATCAATCTTTCAACATTAGGTTGTGATGAATGTTTAGGCTAGGAAGAATAAACAAGATGCCTAAGATGACACTATTTGAATATACTAACTCACTCAACCTTGACACATCAATAAAACACTACACATGACCTATAAGAAGAAGATTTCCAATTGCAAATATGCAAGAGAATGAGACAACATGCTAAGTAAATAATAGTTATCACTAAATAAGATCAATAATCTAAGTAAAACACAATATGAAATATCATTCAAGAGATAAAAATTAGTATTCTTTATTAATCTACGATACGTAAATGAGTAGGGCTTCACCATACTCAGGTGGAACATAAGTTACAAAGGCCAAAATGGTTAGTTCTTATAAAACATGAGAGAGAGGGGAGAAAAGAGAACTCCAAAGGTTAAAATTACACTTATAAAGCTCATAAAATGAGTTACTTATGCATGAGAAGAGGAAATGAAATGGACCATGAAAGGTTAGAGGAGATAAGTGGCTTTCCAAGTCATGAAACTCATGAAAAGTGGCATGGAATTCCCTTTACTAGCTTAGAAAATTGCCTTCATGATTTATCCCTATTTAAATGCCTAAAAAATAATTAGGGATAGGTATGATGATTGGAATTAAAGATAATGATTTTATACATGCCTCTCTATGCATTGGTTGCAATCCTAGTCATATAGAAACTTCTAGCAATGAGCCATCACCATCTATAGTCTAAGAAAACTCTTCTTCCACTCACCTTGCACACCTAGATTTAAAAAAGGCATAAATGTTCCATGAAAATTCATAAAATGGAGTTGGTGACACTTTTCAAGACCCTCCATGTCCTTAGAGGCATTAGGCACACCTTAAAATTAGTTCCACTTAAATTTTTCACCCTTCTCACCACTATGTTCACTATGCTAGTTTTGACTTGTTGAGATGAAATATCTTATTGAGTCACTTAAGAATTGTTCAAAGGCATGAAATTGAAATGAGGATTTACATTAAGTATTAATCCTCCCTTCTATGTGATTATTATATATTAAAACCTCATGTAACCTACATAATGCATAAAATAGTCAAAAATACATTGTTTTATACCCCATCCATACAACTAATTCTGATGGTAGGGAGCTTGAGAGAGTATTATATAAGGTTCAAGAAATTTCATGGTCATTTCACCACACTTCTATATCCCTCCAACCTCATCTTCCAAATCAAGTCCTTATCTAAGGGTTTGCAGGGGTTTTGAGTCACTTATACTCTAAAGGATTGTTTCATGAAGGTTAGACATTGGAATTGCAAACCAATTTTATAAAAATGCATCTCAGGACCCTTGTTAACATATTCAAGATTATTAGATTTCCATGCATAGTTTCTAAGGAGATGTGATCAACTAAAGTTGCTATATTGAGCTCTTCTTTAGGTTCTTTTAGGCCTAATGTTACATTTGAGCCAAAAATGGATTCCCCTACAACTTATCTACATTCCACAAGCTTTATCACCTCTATTATGACCCTAATAAAATTCCCAAATACATTGGAATTATCTTTTATGTTTGTAAGTGAAAGTGACCTTTTATTTGGGCTTGAGGCCTAAACATGCTTGACATACTTGGTTACAACTCTGAAGGTTTAGAGCATTCTATTTAGTTTCTCCCCTCCATGTAAGGTTTTCAATATTTATTTAGACTTAATCTAACCTTATAAATATTCTCTCAAGTTTAAACCAGATACTTGGCTCACCTTTCATCCCTACTTTCTAAATCTATAAGGTTTGTACATGAAGCAAGTGCCCTCTGTTTGAGATAAAATAAAGGGTACTCACCTCTTTTGTTAGATAGTTATGAATACTGTATGGGATTTTAAAAGTGTTATATATGCCCTATAACAAATTTTATCCATTTATATTATCAATTAGTCCCCCAAATTCAACAAAACCTAAGATAGACTATGTAAAAAGGGAGACTGTGTACATTATTTTGGTGTGAACTGTGTATGCTTGATTGTAGACCTTCCCTATTTTCTCCCATATTATGAGGATTTAATTGGATTAAATCCATAATTGTATATGTATTTATAACACAATTATCCTTAGGCTCATTTCAAAATTTGTTTTGCTCACCCTCTACCTTGATTGGCCTAGACTATGTACGACTTCTAACTGTGTTCTGCCTTAGGATGTTATACCTATAGGTTACCCTAAATAACTTAGCCTCAAGAATAGTTGACTTTCTTGAAGAAAAAGGATTGTATATTGGAAGTATCCTTTTAAATTCATGTTTAATTTTATTTGGGATCCATATAAGCACTTTATGAGTCACTTATATTAACAAGGTTGTTACCCTCATGCTTAAATGTTTGTTAAAGATTGTATACATCTATAGTTAGTTTTAGGTGTGCATTCTTGAATGGTGAGACACCTATAGGTGTATTTTTAGGGGAAAACATTAAATATAAATGTTATCTTAATTATATTTATGTTAATGGTGTGTATTTCACTCCATAAGGCCATTTAAATCATCATAATATGTCTTACTAGCACCTTGAAGTGTTAAAATCACTTTGTACCTTCAAAACTTATAGATACTAACGCTTGGATCTAGTACATAAAAGCACAACTTTGGGATTCCATAAAACTAATTTACATTGATTATCTACCCATAAAATTTTTTAGAGTCTTGGTCTTATATGGAGGCTTCAAGACAATGTCATCAAAATGCATAAAAGGAAGTGACAACCTTGTTACAATATATGAACAAAACATCTAAGAACTCTTTTTTTCACTTTTAAGGAAATAAGCCCTGAATACTATCATCTCATGTTTTAAAGGTAGTATTCACTTTCATCTACAAATTAATCCCTTAAAATAGGGTTTCCATGGTCTACATCACAAAATAGGTCATCAGGAAGGTTTTCAACACTTGTTACAACACCTCCAAACAAGTATTTTCGTAGCTCTACTAGTGTAACATGTAGGTCAACATTCTAATGTATAGGTAGTAAACATGAGTTTAGGTAGTGTAAATCACATTTTATCTTAATGGTTCTTAATCCTATCTTAATGAATTCAAACTAACTCCTCACACTTCAAAGGGATTGAAATCACCACTAAGTCTCTCATTCTTATCATGACATCATCATGAGAGGTCGTAGGTTCACTATGAGCTGCATATAGTCAGTGAGTATGAAATAGTCCATGTATTGAAGGAATATAACTTAATAATCAACTGATATCTCCTTAATGTATGTTGAAATGGAACATAAGGATTTTCAAAGCCTAAGACAAATCTTTCACCTCATTTTCAATGTTTGAAGCTTCTGTAGGCACCTAGAGGTGCATGTTTAAGGTAGAATGTGTGAGGATGTTGCACATGACTATAATAGTGAATTCATCCTTATGTAATTAGGTAAACACATCATCTTGTCAATGTCCAAATGACATGTATCAAACTTTGAAACTTTATACCACTCCATGGAAGTGATAAAGACCCTAAATTAGTCTACTTAGTTGATTGTGCATGACAATCATGGAGTAAACTAACTATATGATATTTATGAATAAAAATCATGGAAAATGTACTTGAATAATGATATTTAAATGTTAGGGGTTATGAAAACATTTATAACATTGAAATTAAGCTATCATAACCCTATGGAACCATGATCAAATCATGAAGGTCCTGTAAATAGTGGAAACCTACTTACAACATAGAAAGGTACATTACATGAGATGGTTTGTATATCCAAAAACCTTGAAAAACTAAACCAATAATGGGAATAATTTGAAGAGGGATTATACACCATCTAGAGACAACATCAGTAAGTGAATTCTATATACTTGTCTAAACTGATATAAAACTTATAGGGTTCAGAGATTAGCAAGAAAATTGGATAGGTCAACATTTTAGGAATGGTTCATAAAGTACACATCACCATTCCTATAAAAAAAAATATCAAATATAATTTGATTTTGTTTAGAATACATTCCCAAGATAAATTTTCTTGAAATCTCCCTTACTAGTCATACTAAGTACAAACTTACCAACTAGTTATGTGTGCATGAAAGGGTGAAGAAGGAGCATAACGGTTTTAGCTCAATTTTGACACTTTCAGTGTAATTAAAGAATTTAAATGGATTTAAAGAAGGTAAAAATTCATCTCATGACCTTATCCCACATGTCACACTACCTTATGGGCTGTATAAGTGCCAAACTGTTCCCTTTTTCAATAAAACTACCCTTTCTTATAAATAACCTACCACTTTTTAGTTATAAATAGTTGATTAAGGTATAATAAGACACATGGCACATGGAATAACCTTTTTTACACATTCAAACTTCCCAATAAGGTTGTATAACTCATTTAATGCTATATTTTGACCCCCAAAATGAATCAAAAAGACAAAGATTAAATAACTAATGACCAAGGCTAATATGATATAAAATGACATAAAACAACCTATAATTCACTTTATGACATAATATTTGACCCCTAAAATACCTTAAAATCAATTTTTTACCTATAGGGGTCCTAATTTGACTTGTAGGCTCAAATTTGGTCAATAACTGGCTCATGAAAACTATTAGGGATTCAATAGCCTCATCATTCCTTTGTAAGAGTATGGTTGACATAGTGTGCTTAGAATAATAACAATAAAGAATGAATTATTTACTAAAATATGGGAAAGTAGCATTGGAGGTTTAGATATGGTTGCTTTGATCCTTTCAAATGCCAACTTACCTTAAACATTCAATTTGAATTTTTGCTTCTTTTTCATCATATCAAAGATGTGGCAAGTCAACACATCAAAATCAAAAATGAATCTTCTAAGGAAATTAACCTTAGCAAAGAATGAATGTACTCCTTTCTTGGACATAGGCATAAGTAAACTATAAATAGCTTTGACTCATTCTATATCAATCTTTGTTTCCTCCCTTAAGACTATGTGACCAAAAAAATTTTGTTCAATGATGGTAAATATCATGTTTTTGGGATTCAAATAAATCCCATGATTCCTACATTGGATGAGAACTTCTTCTAAGTCAATCATATGATTACCTCTTTTCTTGGAGAAGACTATCAGTTCATCAAGGTATACCATAATACTCTTATCCTTAAGATGCACAAATTCTAGATCCATTACTTGCTAAAAAGTCTATCTAACATTGATAAACCCAAAATGTATCTTCTGATAAGGAAACATCCCCCATGGCATTGTGAAAATTGTTTTGTATTAGTCTTCTTCAGCCACTTTTATTTGATTGTACCATACAAATAAATCTAACATGGGAATCATATCTAAACTTGAAACCACTTACAAGGTGTGATCCATAATGTGAAATGCATAATTATCTTTCAAAGAGGCTTGATTCAGGTTGTGGAAATTAATACATATGCATATTTCTCTATTTTTCTTTCTCACTGGGACAATATTTCCTAGCCATTCTAAATGGTGGATAGGATAGATGATTTTTACATCAATGAGTTTCTATAATATAGCATAAATAGTACTTAAGGTAGTTATGTTATGATGGTATAGCTTTTGATTAAAAGGCTTTACTTCTAGTTAAGATGGAGTATAGTTTTATACCTCATCTAGATGGAAGGTATTTAGGTATTTGTAGGACCAAGAAAACACATCAATGTATATTTTGAGAAGCTAAATGAATGCTTATTTTTCTTCTTGAGATCAACATTTTCCAATGTTGACAATCTTGGGTTTTTCTTCACTACCTATATTAATCTACTATATTTATGGGGATGAACTATCACCATATTCTTTCTCTTTCTTTAGAATCTAATCATGCTTATGGAAGATTTATTCTAAATAAACTATACATTTAAGGATTTAAGTTCCCTTCAATTAATTTATATCTTGACTATGAGTAAGCTTACGATCAGTGATACCTATTGTTGACTAGCATGGAGATGAACTACTTCCCTCAAAGTGCATTTCCTCGAAATTATCTTAGTGCCCAAGGAATGTAACTATTTGATTATCATCATTGAAAACTTGCCACTTATCAACATTATCTAGAACCTTTAGATGGTAAACCATCTTTACTTTATATACACCTTCTCAAAAAAGTGTAGGCTACTGATATGGTCTGAGTAGAGATGCAATGACTACAAGAGAATTAGCTCTAGAGTTATGATCTTAAGGAATTAAGCTGATTGAGAAAGCTACAAAATCAAGTGTTACACTCAAAAATTGATAAAAATAGTGCCTTATCTTGTCTTTATTCACTTGATATTGGTCATGGATTTTTATTAATATTAACTTAGTATTACCTTGTCATTTTAGTAGTCTTAAGAGAAGTGCCTCATACTCTGCCATGTTGTTGGTATTTTCTAGCATGAGTTTGTAGGAGTAAGGAAATATTTTACCATCAAGGAATATCAATACCACCCTAATACCTAATCCAAGAAAACTACAACTACCATCAAATTTTAAAGTCCATATCTTATATTCTTATTCTTCTTCTACTTCTTATGGTCCTTCTATCTCCTTTCCCAATTTGATGTAGTAAACTCCATAGTCTGATTATTAAAAAATCATCTATGACCTTAGATCATCAGACTTGGAAACCATGTACTTGGAATTATTTTTATACTTGAGTTTCTCATTTACTCCTTTGATTAGAATGTGAGAAGGTGACCAATCCATATTGACTTCTCCACCTAGATCCTTGTAGAATTTTTTTCTTAGTAACATCTCATAAGATACATGAATATCCACAACCAAAATTATCACTATGAGTCTTTTATATAGGAAAGATGACAAGATAGCTTAGGTATCTTTGATTTGTCCAATCAGGGGAACTTTCTTTTCCATTAAATAACATATAACTATTATCTTAGTCAAATTAAGGCCAAGGGCTTCAACTACTTTAGCTAGCATGACTTTATCAGAAGCTCCAGAGTCCAATATACACTTGGTTAACATAAACCCATTAATCAAGAGAGAGACATAAAATGGCTATATCCTTACAGATTTGGAAGTAGACATGGGAGAAGTAGATATAAAATTATTATAATAAGGGACTTGTTTAGGATTAGGAAAGATACCTTTAACTGTATTAGCTGAATTGTTTTACCCTTTACTTTAAACATACTTAACTAATATATTTAGCTAATCTGGATAAGATCTCAAGTATTCAGCTTTTTAAATTTGAGTTTTGGTTTTATTGATGTGATAAATTATGTTGGAAGAGGGGACAGATGTAGACAGACCAAGATTAACTTCAGAAGTGTGTGTTACTAGTTTAATATTTTTAGAAGAAAAAGCTACATACTTATCTTTTGGATCTAGAGAAGAGTGTAGAGGACTACCTCTTTTGAGAATTCTTACATTTGATCTAGGATCTCATTTATCTTATTCTTTAAATGGTTTATCACTAAATTTATAAGTTTATAACCTTGTAAACATTGAGAAAGAGTGAATATGATCTTCTTTAAACACTTCTTCATAGTCACTTTCTGATTGATATTCAAGATAGCTTATGTTAGAGTCGCTAGTAGGATCTATAGATTCATCTTCATCAGGAAGTACTCATTAGAAATATAATATTTTTCCTTCATCTTGACATGATTTTTGGGAGCATCTTCAATTGCTAGTTTTTATGTGGGACCAACAATGTGGTTCATGTTCTAATTATTATAACTGCATGTAGGTGCATTCCTAGTAGGAGGAGCATGACTACCTTGAGAAATTTGTATTTTGACTTGTAGCAAGTCATTATATAGCTCATATAATAGGGGGTTAGTAGTCTATGATGTGCTTGAAGTATAAGAATCACCCTTATAAGTTATTTTCTTGATCTTTCTAGCCATTATCAAGTCATCTTCAACCTCTGTAGTAAGATTTTAAGATGTTGCTCAATCAATAAGATGTGCTTTGTGTAGCTAATAGCTAACCTCTAGTAATTGGAATTAATAAAGAATATTTTTTTATTATTTCTAATGGTTAGAGCAGCTTAAGTTATTTTATAAATTAACCTTTTAAATTTGGTAATGAAATCTTGCATGTGTTCATGTGGATTTTTTTTTACCTGAATTAGTTAGGTGAGCAATATATGTGAATCTTCTATAGCTTTGAAGCTCTTTTCAAATTCCTCATGCATAGTAGCTGACTATTATTCTATGAGTCAAATGGTAAAACCATTCTGTATCTAAGTCATGCATGGTCTTAATGAAGAGTCTAACTAAGACATCTTCATGCTCGATACCAATTACTCTATAGGCTATAAAGAAAGTAGCCAAGTACTCATCTAGATTTTGTTTTCATCACCTGTGAACTTTGGGAAATTCTTTCTTGACCCTTTTATTAAGTCATGGAGAGGAGGATTCAAATTAAAAGGACCACTCACTACCTCACAAAGGACTAAAAGTGGTAATGCCATTCTTCTAGGAATAAGGAACAAAGGGTTTATGGGTTGAATAATTCTTGAAGAATTTTTTTGAAGCTAATTCATCAAGGTTTACAGTTTTCTCATAGGTGAGAGACTGGCTCTTCTTATTTTGTCTTGGATAGGAAAGCTAAAACTAAACCACTCTCACAATTCAAACAAATCATTAGTTTGGCCTTGACCTCTCCTTTCTTTGGTAAAAGGTTGATTTTATAGATTGAAACATAAATTATTTTCTAAGGATTTGCTTTGGGATTAATTTATTTTTATAACAATAGACTTGAAAAATAATTACTTGGCATGTAGTAACTTAAAACAAATAAGGCATTTACTTGACATGTTGGATGCAAGGAAAGTAAAGCAATTATTTATGACCAGTAAAGTGACTCAAGTAGAGTGAAGTAATTACTTTAACAAGTAAATTTAACTTTAGAAAAACACACATTTTCAAATCACAAGTGTGCTTTAGATTTTGCATGTAGTTTCTTACATGATAGTTTGAAAAACATGCAAATTTGGAAAACTAAAAATTAACTATGCCGATCTCGACTTGTGTGAGTAAGCTAATTTCAATTTTAGGAGTTAAGTTTAAATCCCTAGTAGAGTTGCCAAAAACTATTGGCTAGATATATTTTAGGCTAACAAAAGTACTTAGGTAGTCATGGGATTAAATCTCTTTCATTTAATGGTGAAGCTCTTGTATGTTTATTTTTATTTATTTTTAATTATTCATAGCTCTTAGTTATTAAGAGATTATGTAGATTATGTGAAAATTGTCTTATTTTTGGGGTATTACTTTAATCATAGAGTTCATGAACCATAACAAAGTGATTTTTTAGCAAGTAAGAAGCTATTTTAGAGAATGTGTAAAGAAATTTTGTGAAATTAAGAATAGAATAATAGAACATACAAGAAGATAGAAGTTGTACTTCATAATAAGTAGTTTTATAGATATTATTGAATCTGTACAAATAAATAAACATCTGAAAGATGATAATATTTTTATCAAAATTGCTAAGAATATAATTAACATTCAATTTTAAAGATAATAGAAATTTTATCGTTATAAAATTTACAAATCCACCAAGTGATCTCTTAAGACACAAAGTTACGTAGAAAATAACTTCTTTCTCATTCACTTTAAACTAATTTCATACAAAAAAAACTCAAAAATCTAAACAAAAAGTTTTAGATTACTTAAAATCTCTTGATTTAGTTATAATTGCTATCAAAAAATTACCATACTCAGGCATGTAAGCTTGCAATTATATTTAAATAAAAATAGATGCCAAAATCAAATAAGAAACAACTAGTTGAATACCCATGTGCTACACTAAAAACTCAAATGTGGCTAGATGCATCTTCCTCAAATTTATTTTGTGTGGGATGCAACAACTAGTGACATGCAACACTTCTTGGTCTCATTGTTTGAATTTAGCACAACTACTTTGCATGTCGGGCAACATTCACTCAAGTAATTTTGTTTTACAAAATGAATTCAAGTAATCACATTTAGCCAAGTTACTTGAATCTTAAAATTTTACAAAGTAATATAATTTGACAAGTAACTCCACTAAATGACTTTACTTAAAACAATTATTCATAACAAATTTACTTTATAAATAGAATGGAAGAAAATGGAAAGAAGAAAGAAGAAATTATCGAGAAGAAGAGTAACAATAATTATTCCATATTATGGATCTCAGATCTATAGTTTTCTCTATATTTGATATATTGAAACATCATGAAATATATTACCACACCATCTACTATTGTAAATGATTGCCTTTTAGTCTCAAATCTTAGCATTTCTCTTTCCAATCTCCTACTATGAGCTTTCATCTTTTCAAGTCTTGGTTCAAGACTCTTGATTTAATGTTGACATTTGATTAACTCCCTTATATATTTAGCTATGAAAGGAGTTATGGCCTTTTCCATTAATTTATCTAACTAATGATATAACTATTCAGATGTCCTTGGAGTTTCATTATACCAAATGTTAGTGAGACCAAAGAGACAATCTTATAAAATCACCTTTTCATTATTAGCTTCTTCTTCTAAAGTCTTCATTTCTTCACACATTGCCTCAAGAATATGCATGCATAAAGATATGAGGTATTATTCTTGTTTTTATTTCTTTATTTATCCTTCATGGACAATCTTGTCATCGATCAAAACTTTCTCACTCAAAGTATTTATTCTTTGTAGACTATCATGTTGCAACTCAGAAATTCCATTCTCATTTTGTATTTCCTTAATTAATACCTTTATCTATACTAATCTATTTAAATATTAGCATGAATACCCAAGACTTTAAGAAAGAGCTTATAAGTAGTTTGATGCATCTTCTCTATCCATTTGTCAATGGACTTAACCTTATCTCTAGTTTTTTATACCTCAATTATTACTTGTTAACCAATTAAATCTCCTGAAAGAATTGATTGTTTTTTAATAAACCTCAAAAATTTAGAAATTATTTCACCTAATTTATAATTTTATTCTTTTAGCTTACCCCTATCAATATTCTCTTTATTGATATTTTGAAAAAGTGTGTTGATCAATGTCTGTATATCTTATTTCAAGCCCTCTATGGTAACTTCTCCAAGAGATATCTTTGTAATTGTTAGGTCACCTTTAGTGACTTCACTTTTGTTCATGCCCTGTGGTGGGACTGATACCTTTGCAAATTTCTATCATGTAGGCTCAATTATAAATTTTGAAGTTATCTTGGAATGTTTAGGCTTCTTTCCCTTACAATCAAGACTTTTTAATAGTTTTAAGTCTATCTCTTATAGATTTATTACTTCTCTAGACTTAGGAGTTGTTTGCCTTGCTAACCAAGAAGAGAAAACTGCACTAGTGGAGGTGTTTGATTGAATCACCATTTTTTTCTCATTATTTCTAACCACTAGCTCCTAAGAAGGAACTTATTCTATATGTGGAACATCTTAAACTACATTTGCAATTAATTTCTCATATTTTTATTTCTCTACTTCTTTCTCCTTTTCAAATTCTTTCCTAACCTCTTATTTTGTTACTTTTTTAGCTTCTCTTTCTACTTCTTTTTTACCTTCCTTCTCCTTTATTTTATCTATCAATTTCTAACTTTTCTACTTTTTATTTACCCTTTTTCAACCTTTTTATATTTCTATAGTTTCCTTTTCAGGTTTAACTATTTATTCTTTCTTTTCTTGTGGTGCCTCTTGAGATGGGGTCACTTCTTTGGAAGTTACCTATTCCAACTCATTTTTAGTGGTGGGTTGATATTTTAAAGGAGGTGTATATGGAGAAGTAGGTGGAGAAGATTGAGGAGGAAGAGGAAGATTAGTTTCCTTCTGAATGTGCTTCTTATAAGGATTGATGTGATGATAGTTTGGAGGTGGCATAAGTATTGATGGATCTACGATAGGTGCAGTAGAAGAAGGAATGGTGGGTAGACAATTATCTATAAAAATTACCAAAAGAGGTGTGTTGATATCTGGGTAAATGGGTTCCTTGTCTTTTAGTATAGAGTAGGAGTCATCAACATTTTTCTTCAACTTTAACTTGTTTTTGGGTCCCTTTTTGCTTTCCACTTCAATTTCTTTCCTCTTTTATCTTACTTGACCGATTTATTTCATTAATTCTTTCATGTAGTAACCCTTATTAAGGAGCCATGTGGAATTCATGGCTAGAACCATTAAAGTTCTATCTAAAATATTTTTAACTTGGTTCTTACCAAAAATAATCTCTATAAGTGGGGCATTATCTCCTCCTACTATATAATAAGCATCATCAATTACTTTCCCATCATCTTTCATGTCCTCAAGGATTATTTCCAAATCAAAATAATGAATCTATTCCATATTTAATCTATTGTTATCTCTTCTCCTTACTTAAAATTCATCTCTATAGTCAATACAAAAATCTTCAAGTACAAGAAGGTGCATATACTCTAGAAAATTTATATTTTGAGTTATGACTTTGCTATCAAAATTGGCTCTAGCTTCAAAATGTGTCTAAGTTTAATTGTGGTACATTTATATTTACTTATTCTTAGCCTTGTAAGTGCTTGAATAGTGATAATGACCAATAAAATAAGAAAATTAATAGTAGTATGGTGAGCCTTTGAATGTAAGTCATGCAATTCAACAATCTACCTACACAACTCCATAAGAATCCACTTATCACTAGAATATCTTAGTAATTTTATTGGTGTTCTTGAGAAACTACCAACTCTAATGTATGTGAAGTTAAGGAACTAAAATAAAATGCATCCAAATTGGGAAAATACATCCCATTATGCATCAAATACTCTACTATGTTTAAGAGCCACATTTAACTTGAAAATGATTTCATAGAAAAATCCATAATTCACTATCTTATAATGCTTTTAGTACTCAAAAAGAACCAATTCAAGATAATATTCATATATTGGCTCAGTTTATATCATCCCTTTTGTATTTAGCCTACAAAAGGCTCTATTTAATGATTTAACATATACTAGGTATGAGGTCATCTTAAAGTCAAAAGTCTGTAATACATTTCTTAATTATTGGTCCATGTTGTCACTTATCAGGCTAGCCCACTTAATCATTGTAGAACTCCTAGTGACATCAATAGCCCTAATGTATGGATACATACAAGTTGAAAATCACTTAGAAAATTTCTCTCCATTGATTATACATAACAACTGAGTAATTTCATCTACTTCCTAAACCATATCTGACCTTACTATCTGCTTTGGAAATCTTGAAGCTTGATTCACTTTCTTCAGGTAGTTTTAGTTCATTATTTTAATGCACTTTACTATCTTACTCTCCCATTATCTCTTATATTTTTCCATTATTACATCTAGAATTTTAGATGTTGCTAGGATCTTTAAATAATAGTTGAAATATTAAACATCTAACCTTATTACTACATTTATATAAGTATATTTGATTATTTTAGTGAGGGATTCATAGTACTTGGCACATGTTGGCACAAAATCAAGAATTTGACTTAATCTTGGGAATGATTCATCTTGTAAAATCCCACTATTAGTAATTACTTGCATGAGTGGAATTTTAACTATAGTTATGGATCTATCTAACAACTCAATCACTAAAACATGTCCCATATTTGTATCACTTATTTTAGTTAACTTGGAAGTGACACAAGATTCAATAGGGTACAATTTATACTCATACTTCATTTTTGGCTCTTATGATTTAACTCTCTTTGATTTTGCTTTACCCTTCCTACTTGGCCTAGGGATTTTTTGAAGTAATAACTTGGGTACTTATTCAATTAAAGTTATTGTTTCTTCTACTTCTACTCCAATTATTTCTTCCTCTAATCCTTCTAACCCTGACACTTTTTCTGGTTAACTCTAGAAAAACTTGACAAATTTTCTTGAAAGTTTTGTGATTACTCCTACTAGTTTACAAAAGGTTGAAGAAATGAGTCAAGTTATTGTCTCAAATAATACCTCTAAACTATCTTTATGTTTTAATAGGTAGAAAGTCTTGAAAACCCTAAGTAACTCATAGTAAGCAATAGGGTATCACAACCTAAGGTTAGTCTAGATGATCTACAAGTCTTAAGTATTCAAGAATATGGGTAAGTAACAAGAAAAAGGCATGGGTAAATTTTGGTTTATCGTAGCTATAAAATGGGTTCAAGATTATGAGTAAGCAGTGAGTCATGATGAATTTGGTTGTCTTGAAGGAAACTAGTTTAGGTTTATTGGGGCAAGTAACTATGGTTAGAAAACTTGAATTAAATAAATAAGCAATCACAAATTCAAAAAGGTAGGGTACTTAAGAGTTTTGGTGTTATTGAGGGTTATAGCTTAGGTTTAGGACTCTAGGTGAGTATTAATTAATGGGAAGTTTGATTTGGGATGATGTTTTAGGAGTTTTGGTTTTTTGGGGCAAGTAACTCAAATTCATGAGTTTAGGTAGGTAGTTATGACAAACTTGAGTGGGTAATGCTAAGTTTTCTATGATAATATTTAACCTTTAGTATTTTGAGGAGGATTTTACATTATAAATTATTATGAAAATTCTCACATGATTTTTACAACATATAAACAAGTGAAATTTTAACAAATAAAACTAAGAAAAACAAGCACAAATGATAATGTATTCATGGTGTCAAGTGGAAAATTACCAGAGAGAAATAAAAACAAAACACTAAAGATGAATCCATGAGAACTAAAAATAAATGATCTACATAGCTCAAATACAAATGGGTCAAAATAGGTTTGATTAAAAATCAATCTAGAGGCTCAGATAGTATAGTTTGAGGTTCACAGGGGTGGTAGCTTGGTCAAACAACCTGAGTGATAGGTGGGAAATGAGGTGAAATTCATTGATATTTCTATTTTCCAATGCATTAATAACAATTTAGAAGATCCATGTAAGCCCTTAGGTTTTATCAAGTTTTACTAACTACTTTGCTTTATTTGGCATTTATAGTTAATCATCTTCACAAACCCAACTCATTATTGACTGGTGAGTACTTTGGGTTCATAAACATTCATTAATTTTACTTGTGGATTTGGGGTAGGGAAGTTATTTCAAAAACCTAGATTACTTTAGGTAATGTTCTACAAATTTGGAGGACTGCTTTACTTGAATTTTGATGAGAACTAAAGTTTTTGTATAATTATGATTTAAACTAAGTAGTGAAACTTGGAATTTTAAGTCTAATTTACTTTTTTTTAATAAGTTAAGTAATTTGGGGAACCCAAATTAGATTTGAAATGAGATCATATACTTGGCTTTTTGATCTTATAGTAAAGATGAGTAAATGGGGTTTTTAGTAATGGCCTTAGGCAGATGTTTTCAACATTTTGGAGAAATTTTAAGCAATTAGGAAAAGAGAACAATAAAAAAAATAAAGACTAATACTTATTCAAAGTATTGGTTTCAAAAAGAACAACTGACTCACAAAAAACAAAAGACAAAAAATTAATATGGGTATCCCGAAATTACATTTGTGAAATTTTGGGTGACACCAAAACCACTTTTTTAGTAGAGTCCAAAACCATATAAGCTCAAAACAAATAGAGTCAACAATCCTCTTTTTGTTCAACACAAACCTCTAAAACGTTTGTCACAACTAGAGACACCCATCACACACTTCTAGACCAAGATTTGATCTTCCACATATTTGGTAACCCATACATCCTATAACCCATTTTAGGACCTACATATTCTTAAGTATAAATTGGTAAACCTGAGAACAAACAAAAATATCCAATTTGACTTCAATATACCTTGTTTTTAATACCATATCATCAAACAATATATGATAGCCACCAAGCTTCCTCTAATTAAAAAGTGTCTCCTTGAAGTCTTAGATAGAGACACCCCTTTGATAAAGTTAGACTAAAAGTCCCAAAAATTAGGAGACTCCCATATCTCCAAATATTTCTTTGACTTGTAGTCCTACCTCATCATCCAATTAATTTTGAATGGATGCTTTACTTCATTATTTGCTTCAATTTTTTTAATAAATATTGACAACATAAACTATTTATTTTACTTCATTTATGATCTTTTTTCCACCTTGGTAAATAATCCATTAAGATTTTTAGACTTAATAGGGTTAGTCTCGTTAGTCTTTACTACCTCAGGTCTCCATACCATATTTTGACTCTTCTTGTCTTCTACAACCATCTTATCTACTTGATCTTTGAGCTTATCTTGATTCCTTATGATTAGAAGAATTGGTAATGATTACCTTTGGTTTCCATATCTAAGTTTGTCCTTTATTAGACCTTCTAGGAGATCTATATCCTTTGATATACCTTGAAGACCTCTTAACACTATTTAGATATAATCCAACAATATGTGCACTCTTATGACAACTATAACAAAAAAAATCATTTAACATATCTCTTAACTGATTTGAGTTATGATTTCTCCAAGACCAATTGCTTCTTATTCTAAGACTCCATGAGAACTCATTCTTGACTAACTTCCTTCTATATTCCTTAGCTCTATGGCCATACTTATTATAGGTATAATAATGACCATAGAATAAACTATCATAACTTGAAGCATTTGATTATTTAATAGAACTTCTTGTATTACTTTCAAAACTTGCATTCTCCTTGACATACTCAGACTTCTCATGCTTCTTTTCCAGATTATCTAAATTAAATATAATAAGATCATGCTCACTTTTTAATGACTACATCTCAATGTTTATCATAATTTACTCATCTTCTCTTTCTATTAGATTCTTACTTATAGTCCTTAACTAATCCTCAAGAATACCGATCTTCTCTTCATACTCTTTGGCCTTGTTGGACATGTCTTTCAATCTATATGCTTATACTTTAATAAATTGGATCTGATCTTGATGCTTATTTTCTTCTTTCTTGGACCTAACTAATAAGCTCCCCTCAAGAGAAATGAATTGTTCTTCAAGACCTTTGATCATATTCCTCATTTTATGATTCCTCTTCTTTTTCTCCTTTAATTCACCAAAATCCCTCATGAGCTTAGCTTATAGATCAATTTATTGTTCCTTGCTTTCATCTTCTCTACTATTATGGCATGTTTATTTATCAAACATTATGTCCTTTTCTTTTGAAGACAAACTTTTCTTGACATTTACTAGCTAAACTTTGAGATTATTGATAACATTCTCATCTTCTTTGACATCTTTATTCAAAGTACATATCTACTATTCAAGTTCCTTGATCACATCCTTCTAAATTTGATTTTATTTCTTTAACTGTTTAGCCATCTTTGTATTAACTCAATATCTCCTTCAATCTATTAATATTCCTCCAAATGACTAGCTATGATACCAATTATTAGAGGTACAATCACTGGGGGTGAATTAGAAAGTTCATATATTTCAAACTTGATTCTAATCCTTTCAAACTATTTAAATAATTAGCATATAACAACTTGATTAAGCAACATTAACAAGAGAGATCATTCATTAAATGAATACAAAAGATCCAATACATAACACATAGTTCCTATGGGAAACCCTCATAGGGAATAAAACCCACTCTCAATATTGCAACACCTAGACTACTATCCTATAATAAAATACAAAAAAGAGACTGATCAACTCCTTTAGACCAACAAATCTTGATCATATCATCCTGACTCAAGGACTTTAGTGAAACACCTATTTTATAAGGAGAAACTTCCACTAAGGAATATCAAGTCCTTTAAACCCTCCTTTGAACAACTCCACCTTAATATTAATGTCTTAAACACCTGATGATGGATCTATTATTATATAACCCCTACATAAACTCCCTCGGTATCTCATATAAACCTCTCATATAGGCATTCCACAATCTCTCTCCTTATTCACTCAAACTATCCTTATATGCACATTTAAACCTCTTCACATAGCCTCAAACTATAATATCACCATTTAGACATCAAAAATATGACCTACAAGTCATACACATAATCCTCAATCTTCTCTACTCATTAACTCATCAACTGGGCATTCTACCTCTCATCATACATAAGAAAACCTACATGATCACTATAGTTACATAAGGAATATGACTGATAGGTCATACACACCATCATAAATATACTCTACCCTTCAATACATTCACTAAGCACACACAACCTTTAACTTACTTTTTCTCACCATACACACTTTCTCAAAATAACCTCTTGAGCATACTCACTCATTCTTCCACTTCTAAGCTTATTAGGTATAGTAACCTATTTGATCACATTCATCACCTTACTTATACAATAATTTTTTATCCTATTAAATCTCTATTAGTCCTCACTAACCTTTACTTTCTCTTTCAAATGTTCTCCTATTCACTTGGATCCACTTTCACACAAGCCTTCATTTTGAGCACCTACTCACAAGTCTCTCTAACAAGTCTAGAAACCAACACATTTGGTTTAACCATTTATAGATAAATCATGAATTATCAAGTCCAAAATATTTCATTTTTATCCAAGAAACATGCCTTCACCCTTAAGTCATCTCAC
>JARHVA010000313.1:4315000-4575000 GCA_037957365.1 Torreya grandis | reverse complement strand
TAATTATGACTAAATGAGATTTGGACTACTCTTGATTAATCTAGGATACATCAAGCTTAATAAGTACAATGTTATTGCTATTTTATAGAGTCTATATTGATTTTACAATACCTTATTTTTTGGGGGTTTATATGTAATTTTCATTGATGATTTACCCTTTCAAAAAGTTAAATTTTACCACAACAATTAATTATGAAGCTTCCCATGTTTAAATGATTGGAAATCAGCTTGAGATCTTATTCTTTAGATTCCTATTAGGTATATTATTAATCTTGTTTTATAGGATCTACTTGGATGTAGATTATCCTATTTTGGATTGAATTTTTATATGTTAATTCATTGAGGATTACTCTTTTGGAAAAAGGGATAGCTATAGCTATGAATAATAATGGGCTTATCAAAATTGATTAATGTGGGATTAATTTAGTTGATTGTTTTCCCTTGCTAAACTTATTTTTATTAAAATAGAATTTAATTCTTAGAATATTCACTAAGAAGAAAGGACACATTTCTATCTTTATTCTAACACATTATTTGCACCCTTTTAGTGTAGGGATTATAATTCCATTGGCTCTTTTCATGTTTCACTATTGTCTTATTATTTTGTCACTTGTTGAAGTGATGTGTTTTTCATTTTTAACCCACATGGAATATAGGATGACATAGATAATTATTGGTTTTATTATGATAAATTAATTAGTATAGATTATTTAATTTTAGAGGCTGTCTTGTACTAAAATTATACTTATATGTTAGCACAATGGTTCATTGTACATACATCCATAGACCCATATTTATATGATAAAACTATAAACCTTTGAGGGTTGTTTGAGATATTTTATTAATCTTATTAATGTGATATTTAGACTTAGTGGTGTAGTCTATTATTTATAATTACATTATATTCTATAGTATCTCATCTTTTACATATAAAGGACATCTTTATAGTAAGAATTATTATGTTATATTATAGATGCATTTTAGAGTGATTCCATATATGATCTTGGTTAAATTTAAGTTATTATAAATCTCCTTATTTTGAGGAGGGATACCTAGGTGGTTTTGTAAATAAAGGATATATTAGCCATGGATGAATGTGTGTGTGTGTGTGTGTGTGTGTGTGTGTGTGTGTGTGTGTGTTATAATGTTATTCAACTAGCCTCAAGCTATTAAATTATGTAAATTAAGGTTATTATGTTATTGTATTTCCTATTGGTTAGTTTTGAGGTGATTGATGAATTCCTATTATGTATATATTAGCATTCTCAATCTTGTGAACACTTATTTCTTAAGAAATTAAGTATAGATATTTTTTTCTTAAATGTATATGTGATTGGCTAGGCCATGCCATTATGCCAGGTTCTAAAAATATATAATGTAAACACACTATGTTATGACTTGTGGGAAACTTAATTTTTGATGATATTTTATGTATTATTAGATGTACTTATTACATGATACTATCTTTGTTAATATTGGATGATAATTAAAGAATATTTTGTTTTTTTACTGCAAGTGTAAATCTTTAGTCAATTGGTAAATCATTGAATCAATCATTATTTACATATAAATGTATGAATTAAACCATGATTAATAGTTGTTAACATGACTTGTGGGTTGAAGCTTCAAGATCGACATGTTTATAAATTTGTCACATTTTTCCTCAGAAGGCATCGTTTCCCATGTGAAAATAATATGTGAAGTGGTAGCTGGATATTCATTAATTTAACCCATAACTAACATAATTTTATGATTTTACAATTAGTTGAATAAATTAGTATTCTAATAAGTCATTATTTTCTTGGATAAACCATTTAATTATTCTTAATTTAAGGATTTTAAATGGACCATTAGTGTAAAGACCTTAGGGTTAGGTATATAATTACACAATCCTAACTTGTTAAAACTATTAATGATGGCTCATCATCACAACTAGTGATTATCCTATATCGGGTAACAATCCTAAATGAATGAGTCCTTATTTGTATAACAAGATGGTTAAGGACATGGTGTCCTTTTCAATAAGTGAAATTTTTCTTAGTGGATGTTAAATGTTCATGTTGGTTAAATTTATTTGGTTATTTAATGCCCATGATAAATAATATAAGGTTGTCATAAGACAAAGATTAGCTTGATGGTACTAGTAGTTCTCCTTTTATGACCTATTATACCAGTTATGGTACCTCCTTTTCATAAAAATTATATAATTAATAATGGCCACTAGGATGACTAATTTATATTATAAAAATTTATCCTAGGTCATTAACCTTATTTAAGGATACATGAGGGCTTTAGAAAACCTTCTTACCTCATTATTTACCAAGTCATAATCATATAGGGTTATTAAATGCTTATATTGGGTTGAGATCCCTAGGTGGTTTGATGAGGAATCTAAGTGCATTATTAAGGTTAAAATTGTATTAGTGTGGACCCTCACACTAATATCCCTCTCATGGTGTATCCTTATTTAGGAAACCCTTTTCTCTATAGAATCCTCTACTAATGGTCATCCTGAGATAAGTATCTCATTAATTCAATCCATTTATTAGTTTTCTGCTCTTATTATGTAGTAAAATGATGACTAAATCATGAATGAGATATACAAAAAATTATGTTGTGTAGTATATTAGAAATTCCTAATTTTTTGGGGGTTGTTTCAATGCCTTTGTTGACTACCACTTCTAGCTTCCTACAGTTCTCATTTATCTCAGCAATCCTCTCCAAATAAGCTCGATTCCAATGGTTAAGCACACTAGTCTTAACCACAGTCTCCACTACCTTCCCAATAATTAATAATATTAGTAAGAAGGGGTCCTTGAACTCCCTAATCATCCTGACCATAAAACATATCTTCACATGGGCTTCTAAGGTCTGAGCCTAAATTTGCATATCTTCAAGGAGTTTTTAGATATATCATGATTTTCCTAGAGAATGGAGAGTGGGTACATGATAATCCCTTCTTCTCCAATGGAAGTCCTCACCTAGGTGAGAAAAATCAGAGCTTGATGGGTCTACCAAATAATTAATTTTCCCTCTAAGATGAATCTCTATGTTAGTGTCCTCTTCACGCTTCCAAAAATTTGGTTGATGCTTGATTATATAATTAGGTCTCCTAGGGTACTCATCTTCATAACTTATGACATTGATATCATTACCTAGGTTGTGATAGTGTTAAGAGGGGTAGATGAAATGGTGGTTAAGAGTAGAGGATGAGGTGGAGGAGAGATGAAGTGGATGAAGTGATTGAAGAAAGTAGTGGAGGTGGAGGGGGCATGGGAGTAAAAGGAGGAAGAACAAAAGGCAATGCCCAAATAAACATTTGTTCCTATTAATGCTTTAGGGGAAAGTTCACCTAATGGAGATTAAACATAGGAAAGGGTCATTAAATTTTATGGAGGATATGGGTTGGTTGATGATAAAGCCCATGACACCCTGTGTAATGGAAAGAGGAGGCCAAGGAGCAATGCACCAAGGTTTGGTAGCTAGGACCAAAGGAATTGTTAAGGAATGTAGAGGAAGTTGGACTATAACATAAGTCCTTTAATCTAGAGTTAGAGTGTGAGTTTACTTATGATTATTATTTGGTCTCTTACTAGGGTCTATTCTGAATGCTGTAGTGAAAGGACTATTTGGGATAATAGGAATTATGAGGTTTAATGGTGGAGGAATCAGAGATGTTGAGGGAGGAATTAGAATGGCTAGAAGTGAGAAATGATATATATAGTTGTATCCATGCTCAATGATAAAGGAAAACCCAAGGAAGGCACCAACAGGATTATAGGTTGCAAAATAGGAGTAGAGGGGAATAAAAAGGCAAGGACACTTAAGAATATCAAGGGAAAACCTACTTGGGTGAATGATAGAGGGGTAGAAATGGTGAAAATAGGTGACACTACTTGGGGGCTTAAATGAGTGGAGAGAATTTGTGGGTTCTAAGATTGGGAGTTAGAAGGAAGTAGGAGAAAGGGGTGGAAGGAAATAGAAGAAATAGGAGGTGAGAGAGGAGGAACTTATGTTAGTTCCTATTAGTATCCTCAGTCAAAGATCATCTATATACTATCGATCACATCAAACATCAAGGTCATTGAATACTAAGGTTGAGGTGTGAGTGGTTAGGTTAACTACACTTGGGGTACCTAACATCGAGTAGTGTAAGCCTACATTTGTCATGATAAAACTATTAAAGATACTAAATGAGGTAAAGGTAGAGATAGGGTATGAGGAATAAATAGAGGATGTAAATATGGAAATAGATCAAGTGGATCAAGATCCTCTATAGGAGGTGGAGGTACAAATCGAGCATGAGGATTGATATCCATAAGAGGAATTGGATCTAGAACTAGAGCATGAGGGGGAGAAGGTGGTAGGATTCCATGAAAAATACTCTAAGAGGTAGCATGAGGAGTTAGTTTTGGATGCTTTATAGATCAATCAAGAAAAAGTGGGTATTGATGGTCATGCCTAAACCATCTTCCCTTTCTCATTCTTCTTATTCCTTACAATTTGGGACAATAATATTTAGTTATTAGTAACATTTGAGTAGATCTCATTATCATTTTATACTTGATGACCATATTTAATATTGAGGTAAGATGAATGCCATGCCAAGTGAGCTCCAATTATAACCTTAGGGTCCTAATTTTAGAGCTTGTATCTTTCTAGGGAGAAAGAGTCTCACCTAGCTTCCATGGATTGGAGAGGATTTATATATGGGGTACCAAATCATGATTGGGATTAGTTGGCATGCCTTATAATGGTGATTTATATAGAATCCAAAGATTCCCTCTATTATCTAGGAGGTAATTTATTTCTCTATCAAATTATTATGGATGAAATATGATAAGAAAAGGGGATTCCTAAGGATATCTACTATTTAAATCATGGTATCCTCCCTATAGATCTAGTAGTCAATGGTGGTAATGATGGAGTCCTAGATTTATTATGAAAACTATGGTACTAAGGCCTCACTAGTCACATGGTAGACCACTAGGTATAAAAACTTGCATATGTCCTAGACGTGGTTCTAGAACTAGTGACCATATAGCTTGTAAAAGACCACATGAACCACCAAACCCTAAGAATCCATGCAAGAAAAATTGAAGGATTGAAAGGGAGCCTCTCATAGACTATATCTAAAATGTAGCCCATAATGTATAAATTGCTCCCAGCTCAAGCATATTTGATTATATTGCCCAACTACAATTTGATCGGTCCTCCCATATCCAATACTTTAGACCATGTGAGGATCATATCGATGAGGGGAACCCATAGTTCATTGATGTGAAATCAATTATAAGATATGAATAATTAATTTATTATAATCATGCCTAATTTGAATTCCTCCCAAAAGGTGCAAATTTTGTACACATTTTTATATTCCTTGTTAACCCATTTAGCATTTAGGTTCTTAGCTTAGTCATTCATGATGTCATATATTTGGTAGGTCTCTATCTAGACCTTTATTACTACCACATCATAAGATAAGGTGTATTAAAATAGAGAGTAATATCCTTTGTAAGAATTATTATATATATCAACAATGTTGTGTTGAGAGTTAGGTGAACACGCCCAATCATAAACCTTGTCCTCCACTCAGATGGTAGTATGAAGGAGGATTATAAATAAGCTAGCATAGGGAAATGCATCATGCTTGAAAGTATATTTATGAAATCTAAATTTATTTTATGACCAAATATCATCTTCAAACTCTCTTTTTTTGTCATCATTGAATCCTAAGTCCATAATCACTTGCATAACTACCTTGAATAAGTCATTGTAGTGCTTAAAAAATTTTAGTCTAGTAAGGAATGTGGTATCCTAGTGCTCAAGTTCAACCTTTGGGTTTTAAGAATATGTGTCCATTATAGTAGGATGGAGGGGAAATAGGGAGGATATGAACATATGAGGCACAAAAATTGGGTTACTCTACAAGAATCATAAAGCCAAGAGATGGAGTGCTCTCAAAGATATGCAATGGTAACTATTAATGGGATTTCCTTAGGATTTTATAAATGCATGCATATATCCCTTGTATTAATAGATTTTGGATGCTCACTTTCTTCAAATTCAAATTTGATTTATTGGTTGGATTTACTTTCCTTATTTCTAAATCTAGAGTTAAATTTGGATCCCATGATCCTCTATTGCCAACCAGATTTAGCAATGGAGATGGGTTTTTTTAAAACTATCCAATTGGGCCTAACTTTAAATTTTATTAATGCTAAGCACCTGATATGGATGTTGTCATATCCCTTATATCCTTATTCATTAATTCCATTTTTATGACACATGTCATTTGTTCATTAGTTCTCTTACTAATGGTTGACAAGTAAGCATGACTTTATACTATGTGTTATACCCTTAAGAAGGGTGAGGTATTGCTTAAGGACACATGGAAAATCATAAAGTTATCTGGCCTCATATTGACCTTATTTCAACCTTATTAGGGTATTAAGTGGCCATCAATTCATCTGCCTACACTTGGCAATGTGGTGCCTCCTAATTTGGCTAGGATCTTCCAAGATTTAACACCTCTGATAGGTCTAGGGACTGATCACTCTAAAAATTGGTAATGTCATACCTCCTAATTTGGTTGGGCTATCCCAAGATCTAAAATATCTTATAGGTTTGAGGACTTGCCTCTTTGATAATGAGTGATGTGGTGCTTCTTAATTTAGTTAGGTTATTTTAGGATATAATAGGTTTGGGGATTAGTCATTCTCATAAATGGTGATTATGTGCTTCCTAATTCAACCAAGCTCTCATGGGCTATGAAATATATTACAAGTCCAAATAAAGGATGATCTAACAACTAGTAATGTAGTACCTCTTAATTCAAGTAGTCTCTTTATTGTTTTGACATATTTGATAGGTCTAAGGACTAGCCACTTTGACAATAGGTGATGTG
This sequence comes from Torreya grandis, assembly GCA_037957365.1. NCBI lineage: Eukaryota > Viridiplantae > Streptophyta > Pinopsida > Cupressales > Taxaceae > Torreya > Torreya grandis. The sequence continues at coordinate 4,568,093 of JARHVA010000313.1, read as the reverse complement.
GGGCCTCCTAATTTAATTAGGCTCTCCAAGGCTTTGACATATTTGATATATATAATTAATAGATAATAGTAATAATTGGTGACATGTCACATCTTTATTTGACTAGGGTATCCTAATATCTAACATATCCAATAAGACTAAGGATTGTTCACTTTGATAATTGAAAATGTGTTAGCTCCTAATTTAGTGGGTCTCTCCTAGGCTCTGACATATCTAATAGGTATGGGGATTTTCAAATATAAAAATTAGCACCATATAACCTCTTGATTTGGCCAAGCTCTCATAACTTATGAAATATTTGATAGGTCTGGGGACCGATTGTTTTGACTAGTGGTGACATGAAACATTTTAATTCTTTTAGTTTCTCTCAAATTCTAAAATCTCTAATAAGTCCAAGGATTTTATACTCTTGAAATTGGAAACATGGTGTCTCTTGATTTAGTTGTATTTTCTTGAGATATGAAATCTCTTATAGGTCTAGGGACTAGTCTCTCTAATAATTTGTGATATGGCACCTTCTAATTTAGATAGGCTATCTTAGGCATTGTAAAAATCACAAAAATAATAATTAAATTAAAATAAAACACAATGTGTATACATCCAATTCCTAACACCATTTGTGTTGAAATTATCAATCTTACATGAATTGCACTCAAATCCAAATTATAGGTCAAAATATATAAAATGTCCTAATTGGTTTGAACTTGTCACTTCAAGTGATAGTTGAGATCAGAGTATCCCTAAATAGGGAAATGAATTTTATGGGTGAACTAACTTTGATCAATTCATTTCAGATCAAAATGATGATTTTGCCTTATATGCTCTAAATCACTCTTTTCTTTTAATTCATTGATACACATCATGTACCTTTGGTATTTGTTGTTGGCAACATCCTAAATGGGAATATGGTTCCAATGCAACTAACATCACCTTCTAAGTCTTCCTGAGTCAAGTTATAACTTAGTAATATGACTTTCTAGCTATTTTGATTAATTTAGGACCAATTTCCAAATAATTTCACAAATGTTGATTAACCTTGTTTAAGGCTAATTAATCTAGATCAAGAGCTTAAGTGGATTTTCCATGAGAGTTGTTAAATATTTATTATTTAAAATTGATTCCTATTATCTGCATCACCTAGTGACATCATCTATGAGGTGGCATTCATCAAGCCATAAGTCCATACACTATGAAGATTAAGGGTCACCCATGCCAAGTTAATGCCTCCCATACCTATTTAATGATTATTTATCTTGAATATAATTATGGAATTAATTCAACATATTAGGATTATCCATGGCCACACATCTCAATCTTGAGATGGATGGTCATGATTGATCCTGACCAATCTCAAAAATATATAAATAGAGAGGCCATGAACATCATTTCTAAGCTATTTTGGTGTAAGGTTATTATGCTCAAATATCTTCAAATCTTGAATATTGAAAAGTTATAATGCTAAATTATTTCCACAAAGATTCACTAATAGGCTAGTTTAGTGATTTAAAATCAAGATCCTAGGTTTTATCAAGTGTTCTTGAGGCATTGGAGGAGCTTACCACCATTTTTGACAAAGACAAGGATGCTTGATCAAGGGAGATCATATTTTGAGCCACATGGGTATGGTGAATCCATTTGGGAAGGTAATATGGTGTTGCTTTCTTTCATTTTTTTCTTTTTATCCTTTGTAATTCCCATAGGAATAGATAGGCTTGGTTATTTAGTTATTTATGCATGTTTCATTGTTTATGGACTAATGCATGACTAACTTGCTTTGTAATCCGCTCTACATCTTGGCATGCCCGGTGGTACTAGATGCATCCTACACATGAAGGAGACCATTTAACAAATTTAAAATATTTATTTGAGCTCTTAAAACTATTGAAAATTGTTTTTCTAACTTTATTTTACCATTTTTGGTTGCCATAGGTTTTACATAGTAACTGACGTTGGCAAAAATACCAACATTAGTTACCTGACTTAACTGACATTAGTCAGTGTGTTTTTTCCAAAAACATAGACCTAAGACCTACTTTTTCAAAGTTTGTTACTTAAAACTCAAAATAACTTCAAATATAAAGGACATTCTAACATTTTTTCTATAGGAACAAGCTTTTTCTTTGATAAGAACATGTTTAAATCACCTCTTGCATTCTTAAAAATGAATCAAGAAATTTGTTTTGCATGTTTAACAAAGAATTTAGATGTTTTAGTGAATGTTTTCAAATTCTTGAAACTAATATCAAGGGTTCAAATGAACACCACCAAAATTTTCATTTCGGTCTAAAATTTAACACACTTGTCAATTTTTGTTTGCAATAGTTGTTTAATCAAATCTTTGTTTAGCAAAAAGAGGAATGTTGCATGTATGTTATTCCATTTGTCCCCTATAGGGAACCTTGGAATCAAAAGTGCCATTACTATTATAAGTAGCCTATTCCAAGGCTTAGAAATAACGTTATCTAAAGCACTCCCCAAAAACTCATCAAAGTTTGAGTGACCTTGAAAATGACCCTAAAGTCTTTCTACATTCATGCTTTATTTATTTTTATACATCTTGGCTTGTAAGGGGGATGTCATTACCTCCCATTAGTTATTTAGGGAAGATTTAACCTAGGGTTTCACCTCCTATAATTGACTTCATTTGAATCCTTTGGAGTTGCACATGGGATGTATCTACATTTGGACATCGCACTATACTAATCAAATAATAAGATGTAGTGGTTGTAAAAAGGACTAGACTTTTTTACAACTAGCCAATGCCATGGTCACCTAGTTTTACTTGTATTTTGCATCATTTGATGTGAAATTCATTGTGAAATTTATTCCCCTAGAATTATCAAAACCTTTATAGTTTAGTAGACCCCACTTTACCATACCTTGTTAGTTTAGACTGAAGAGCTTTATTTTTTGTCATTAGCTTACTTGGTCTTGATTTGTGTCTAAAACTACTTGTTAACTTAATGAAACTAACCAAAAAACATTTTCCTCATTTTTCTTGAGCAAGGGAGGCATTACGTTGTCCAAATGGAAAATTCATCTTTTCCTTATTCAAATTGTAATCAAAAGCTTTATGTCATGTCATTCAGTTTGGTGTAGTTATGCTACCCAATTGAGTCTAGATCTTTTACTCAATTTTTTAAAATCCTTCATTCATAATCCACATTTGAAATTGAATCTTTCTAAGTTCTAAGGGTTGGTGTGTCAAAGTGGGTTCGCCATTTGTGCACTAGGCTTGTTTTAACTTGGGTTTAATTTTCTATTTGGATTGAAGGTCATTTATTAAGACTTAAAATCACATTATCATCTTGGTGGAATCAAGTCATCTTGTGTATCACTCATTATTTGAGTCTTAGAACATATTTTATCCTATTAGAATCATGTGGTGATGGTTTTCTACCTATTTGGTCTTAGCTTTATACTTAGTGATTCGCGTATGTTTTTACATCTTAATTTTCTTAGTTCATTTTATCTTCTTCATAATTTGGAGGGATTTCCTCTAAACTTCTATAGTCAACTTGTTAAAGTTAAAGCTAAAGTTTTTAGTGTGGGTGTATCACAAATATTTAGGCTATGGTGTACTATTTTTCACCTTGGGTCTTTGAGTTACCTTACTCTCTTCTGATCTATATTATTTCAACATTACCAAAGGTTGAGTAAACTTGTGCACCAAATTTTCTAAATCATGCATGGTTTCAAACCACCCTCCTTTTATAGTCTCATTGGTACCTTAGTTATTTGGTTAAAAGAGAGCCAAAGCATACTTTGATTGGTTGTCAAACATTGGTCTAAAGTTAGTCAAACACATAGAACAGCTCTTTTGAGACATGACTCAAAGGTTCAGTTGTAGTGGGGCATCTTATGGCCTTAATTATGAAGATGAGAAATTTTATGATGGTCAAGATAAACCCATTATTTTTGATGATACCCCAAAATAGTAGGATTCGTAGATGATTACAATGAATATCAAGCCCAAGAAGATCAAGATGAAGCCCTTCTTAGATTGATAGAATTAGGTGCTAAACTACCTTCTAATTTTCCTATAGAATAATTGCATACCTTAGTTAGAGAAGGAAAAAAATGATGACAAGAGAAAGCTTTTGTACAAATAGATGTACCTTCTTCCTCTGATAAAAGAAAGGAAATACAAATAGAGTCAAAATCCACAATTCTAGATATTCTAGCTAAGATCAAGATAATAAGTCAATGATATGTGGATTAAATTATCATAGACTTGACATACTCCATAGTTACCACTTCAATTCACAATAATGCTTTGAAAGAACATGAAGAGATGGTTAGAAGTACTCAACAAGTAATGGGTGAGAACATTACCATTGTGGACCAAGGAAGTCTAAATGAATGGTTAAAGTTGCAAGAGACCTTAAAAGATGCTCCATTTGATATAAAACATACATTTTTCAATCATTAAAAACCTCTTATTACTTTACAAAATTAGAAACCCAAACATTCAGTTCAAATTGAGGAAATCCCTCAAGACAATTTGGCTAGTTCTTTTCAACCAACCCAAAGATTGGTAAATAAACATAGAAATTTCCAAAATCAACAAAGTGAGAAATAACCAAATTTAGTGAATGTTCTAAAATACAATAATCAATGGCCTATGTTCTTAAATCAATTAGAAAATTAGAACCGAATCATGGATTGAAAGGTATATGCTCTTTATAGATCTACCCAAAATTATGGGCACATTCCACCCCAACAACAATAAAATCAGGGGCACATTTCACCCCAACAATAACAAAACTATGGGCACATTCCACCCCAATAGAATCTTATCCAATCCAAAAATGCACCAAACATGCAAGGATGGAATTCTATGAAGGAAATTTTCCAAAGATTGGAGATGAATAATAGAGTCAAAAGGTATAAATTCAATGAGATATGCACATATCCATTTGACTTATCTATTCTCCAAAACCCCTTTCCACCTCATTTTGAGGCACCCAAATTTGAAAAATACAAAGGGAAAGGAGATCCACCTGAACAAATATAATAATTCACCATCCTATGTCAATAGGTTATTTATAATATTGATTAATTACTATGACTATTTCCATGAAGTTTAGAGGGATAAACTCTTGATTGGTTACTTAAACTACCCAAGGGACTAGTTGCGGATTGGAACAACTTATAAAAAATGTTTGTTAACCATTTATCATATAACATAGAAAATTAATTGACCATTGTTGACTTATACAAATCCAAGTAGTGTGATGGTGAAAGTTTTATTACATATCTTCAAAGGTGGAGAGTATTAACAAGCCACTTTCAACATAATTTACTAGACAAATTGTTGGCCAGTATCTTTACATAGAACATGCATCCTGAATTTGTACATAATCTATGGTTAGATTTTGCTAACTCCTTTGAAAAAATTATTGACAAAGGAGTGTAGATTGAGATTTCTCTTATTTCTAGAGGCCTGGTAAGATTTTTATGCAAGGACAAACATCTAATCAGACTAAATCACTAGCTCCTCAAATAGTTACATAGGATAAGTCTAAGGGATTTACAAAAAATAAGGACATGGTTAGAAATGGTGTGACAAAAATAAGACATGTATAAATGATACAAGTTATGCCTCCTCTAAATGTATTAATTAACTCCCCCAAATCCACTACCTACTTTGCAAAGACAACATCCATGAAGGACATTTCATAAAAATTTTAGAGCCTTTATCAAGTTAAGAGAATAAGTTAAAATAGTGTTACAAAATCTCATTATAGCTAATTTAGTTATATGTCTAGTATCAAGGCCATTTCCTCAAGATCAGCCAAAACTAGACTGGTATAAAGAGAATGAATGGTGTAACTTTCATCATGTTGCTAGTCACAGTGTATGTCATTTTATTCAATTACAACATATTATTGAGTAATTTATTCAAAATGGTGATCTAGAAACTAAGTTATCCCATAATTAGAACACAAATTAGGATATGGGAGTCTACACAGACCCATTTCCTTGACATGATCCACCACCACCGAAGAACAGTCAAAATGGTCACAATTAGGGACATAGGAAGAATCAAAACCAACAACAAGGTCATAATCATAATGATAATAATCGAGATCATAATGCCCACACTAATAATGTGGATTATAATAATTTCCCTTATGACTATAATAACACTATGGAATGCATTTTTTCAACCCATATTATCACTATTACTATAATGTTGTGTGGCTAATCTTGTGTTCCTCATAACATGAGACCCATCATTATAGGGTCAACACCCTCTCCCCTAGTAATAACATGTTGAGTTTTTATCATCATGTTGCTACTCCATTTTCATGATTTAATAACCCTAAACAATAGTACCATTATTATAACTATAAAGTCTCCACACTAACCCAAAATTGTCACTATACAATTAATTGCTCACAAGTCAACATCCAAGGACCTTTGCATTTCTCTTCTAATTATAATAACTCCTTGCTACCTCTAGGTATTGTAGTCACAACTAGTCACATGTGAGTTACCATTTAGGGCCCTTCACCCACTTCTTTCCATAAACCCAATGAGAACATTGTGACAATGGTTCCAAATCTGAATACTATCCCAACAAAGACTAAACTAGTTCAATCCACAATTCAAAAGCCTTATAGTATAATGGATTAATTAGATAAAACCCCTACATAATTTCCATATTATAACTCTTATGGGAATTTAATGTCCATATAACCATGTTCAACAAACTTTTACAATAGTCTATTATGCCTAATGATATAAACCTTGATCAGTTCTAGAACCTAATTGGATATTTGTCTTCATTTCGACAAATTACATTTAATCAAAAGGACATGTCCACCCTTGGCCTAAACCATAATAACCCAATATACATTGAAATAATGATTACAAATCACAAGATCAAGTGAGTTATTATAGATAATGGTTTAGGACTGAACATCATATCTCTTAAATTGGTGTGATGATTGGGTTACATGGACAAAGATATTTAGCCAAAAACTATTACAATCAAGGCTTATGACAATGTTGAAAGGGAGTCATCTGGTACAATTTGGTTTGTAGTCATGGTTTGGTTTATTTCTCATCACACATTATCCCATATTATGGATACTAAGCTTCCTTATAACATACTTCTTGGTTGTCCCTGGATTCATGAAGTACAGATAGTTTCATCTACTCTTCACCAATGCATTAAGTTTCCCCATGATGGGATGAAGGTTACTATTCCCACTGATTAGCAGCCATACCAATATTAAAAACATCTTGAATTAGAGTTTCATAATTATAAATATTTCCCAAGTTTTGAATTCAATGTAAAGAAGATTAAAGCCATCATTTCTTATCCATCTCCATCTAATTATATAGACCCTGGTGATCTAGCCTCAACATCAAATAATCCATTTCCTATATCTTTGGATAAACATGTAATTATTAAAGATACAAGCATTTCCACATACCATCTAAAGGACATCCTCCATATTACAAAATTACCAAAATCCCCTAAAACATTTGGTAAGCCTAAAAATTCTTAGACTCCTAACAGACCTAATCAGATTTGGTAGGCAAAGAAGAAGTAACCAAAAAATCATGTGGTTTTTGTACCTACAATTGCACCAAATAAAGATTGAGAGGATTTTACTGAGGGAGATTGGCTATATTCTAAAATCCTTATAGATTATTTTTATAATCCTAAGTATTTTATCCCTAACAGGATAATGGATCATCTTGACTATATAGAGAAAGGCCTTGGCCCATAGGTGCAAGGAATTTTAGAACCCTTATTAGTTGGAATTGTTAATTGGAATCATGTTTTTGGATTTACATCATTAAAGGATGACCTTATAACATTTGGTATTGACTCTTCCAAAGTGACTAGTAATGGGACTCCTTGTAGTGATAGAATATCCTATTATATCCTTTTTTATGAGCTTGCTGATTTAGATTTGTTTGATTCAAATGTTATATTGACCATAACACCTATTATATCTTCCCATCTTAAATCAAAAATACATCTTAGTGGTGCTTCCCTTCTTGAAGTAAGACATTATATCTTTACCATTAGTGGTTCCCATCCTAAAGCAAAACCTCACTATAACCTATACCTTTGCCATCCTAAACTCATAGATTGGGATCATCAAAATTTATTCATATGCTTCAATGAGTTTCAAAATGAAGAATTAATTATATAATATATGGGCCTATGAGATGCATTCCACATTAGGGATTATAATCAGGGTTTTGATTTTTCATTAAATTCTTCTACCAACTTTGGAGAGTAGGCAAAATTTCTTGGTCATAATAAAGAACAAACATTGAGATCTTCAAGTGAAAATTGATTTGAGGCGCTTGTTGATCAAAGAAAAAGTAAATAAAAAGATAATCCTTTTAGTGAAAACCTATTTCAAGTTCTCCTAGGTGGGAAAGTTTGTTCATCCCCTCAGGGTGTAGAAAGTCCACCTAGCCCAAGTTCTATAGCTAGTACAAGTATATCTTCAAAACAAAATCAAATATTTGAGTGTCTTACTCTTGAGTTTCTATAGGTTTTTTCCAATTGGTATTTACCTAAGAAGGTGGATTTTGATTCCTCATATTATCTAGATATTTATGAGGAACAATAAGAAGATATAGTAGAAAAAGAAGATCATGACCATATATTTCCTATAATTCTAGAAGATGGATCTGAACTCCTTATGGAAAGCACAATAGAAGTGAATTTGGGAACCCACAAGGATCCCAAATTGTTTATCTTGGAGCTTGCCTTACTGAAGCATATCATAAACATATTATATCCATTCTTAAGGATTATATAGACATCTTTGCATGGGCATATTCTGACATGCTAGGCTTGGATCTAGATTTATTTTTGCATCAACTTGTTCTCCACCTTAATGCTAAACCAGTCAAATAAAAGTTGATAAAGATGCATCTATGCACCACCCTTTTGGTTAAGGCCAAATTGGAAAAGTTGCTAGGATCCAGTTTTATCAAACCACTAGACTACTCTAAATAGATTTATAACATAGTGTGAGTAATTAAAAAGACCCTAGGCATACATGTTTGTACTAATTTTTGTGATATAAATAAAGCATGCCCCAAAGATGATTTTCCTCTACCCAACATCGACATGATTATCGACTCAATTGATAGGTATGAGATGCTATCCTTAATTGATGGATTTTTTGGTTATAATCAGATCAAGATAGCCATTAAAGATGAACAAAAGACCATGTTCACCATTCTATGGGGGACATTTTGATACCAAGTCATGTCATTTGGATTTAAGAATGATAGAGCCACATACCAATGTGAAATGACTATCAGCTTTAATGATATGATGCATGACATTATCGAGGACTATGTTGAAGATATACTAGCCAAATCAAGAATAAGAACAAGACACCTTGACATTCTATGAAGAATATTTAAGAAACTTTGTGCATATAAAGTCCATTTGACTCCTAATAAATATGTCTATGGAATCACATTAGGAAAATTGCTAGGGTTAATTGTATCATAATGAGGGATTAAGATCAACCCTACAAAGGTCACCGCTATTACGAAGATGCCTCCACCAAATAATCTTAAATAGTTACAAGGCCTATAAGGCAAGGTCTTGTCTATATAAAGTTTCATTTCTCAATTGACAAATAAGTTCCACCCATTTATTCATCTCTTGAAGAAAGGGGTAAAATTTTAATGGGATGAAGATTTTCAAATAGCATTTTCAAATCTTAACACATAATTGTCCAATCCACCAGTCTTATAACCTCTAACACAAGGAAGTCCACTGCTTCTTTTATATTAAACACAAAATATGCACTAGGGGCACTTTTGCCTCAGCACAATGATCATGGTAAGGAACATGTGGTTTATTATTTAAGCCACACATTGGTAGCCTATGAACATAATTATATTCCTATTGAGAAGGCATGTTTATCTATGGTGTTTGCCATCTAAAAATTGTGACATTATATGCTAAATAACACAACTATTTTTATCATTAAGGTTGATCCTCTCAAGTTCCTTTTATCTAGAGTATCTCTTTAAGGATGCATGGTTGAATGGATTATGGCTCTCAGTGAGTTTAATACCGAGTACCAGAATCAAAAGGAAATCAAAGGACAAGTTCTTACAGACCAACTTAAAGAAGCTCTTATTATGACCACTCAACCCCTCAACTTTGACTAACAAGATGATTCTATCATGATGATAGAACAAGCATCAAAAGAAATTAAATAATGGACAATCTATTTTGATTGATCCTTCACATCTCAAGGGTCTAAAGCTAGTTTATTGTTGATCATGCCACAGGGGAATTTTATCCCCAAATCATTCCATATATAATTTTAGTGTACAAACAATATGGTCAAATATGAGGCATTGGTTGTAGGGCTCTATTTTGCCATACAGTAGGATATTCAAAGCTTAAAAGTCTATAGATATTTATAGCTAATCATAAATCAAACAACTGATTAGTATCAAATAAGAGATGATAAGCTTGTTTCTTACAAGAAAATTGTCGATGTCCTCAAAACACATTTTAAATATTTGTAGTTTGAGCAAGTTCCATGAATCAACAACAAATCTATTGATGCCATGGTAAAAATTAGTTCCATAATTCAAATGCATGAAAATGATAAAGAGTATCAGTTCTTGATTGAAAATATTCTTTAGTTGACACATATTCTATCAGATTTAGAGAGGATATACACCATTGCTGATCCTAACCTCTCACTTGAGATACAATGCTACGAAGATTTTTATAACTTTTTCCATAATCATATATTTCCTGCAAACCTTTCCAATAACCAATAATTTTTTTTCCTTCATTTCTTAACATGTTATATCCTCCTTGGAAACATTATTTATCAGAAAGGCTATGACTAAATGCTTCTTTGTTATTTATATTTGGGAGAATCCAAGTTTGCACTAATTGAGGTTCATGAAGGAATGCATGGGGCCCATACCAATGGTGTAGTCCTAGAAAAGAAACTTCATAGAATAGGATATTATTAGCCCAAAATGAAGACATATTATTTTAATTATGTAAATAAGTGTGTTCCTTTTCAGTAGCATGGAAACTTGATACATGCACCTTCCTTACCATTGTAGCTAATTACAACACCCTAGCCATTTTCAACATGCAGTCTCAATCTCATTGGGATAATTAACCCAATATCTTTAGATGGACATAAGAACATTTTAACTAAAATCAAGTACCTTACCAAGTAGATTAAGGCCATTCCTCTCACTTATGTTATCAAGAAACAAATATACAAATTCATTCATTACCATATCATCTGTTGATATGGCATCCCAACCTGTATTATATCTAATAATGATAGATCATTTGTGAACCAAGATGTGAAATATCTTTGTGCAAAATCTAATATCAAGCACAAGAAATTCACTCCATATAACCCATAAGGCAACATATAAGTGAATCATCAAATAAAACCATTTTAGCCATCTTAAAAAAGATTATCAATGATGCTAGCTATAATTGGCATTTACAACTTTTTGCTACCCTCTTGGTTTATAGAATCAATCATCATACCCCAACTAGAGATACTCCATACTCCCTTGTTTTTGGCATTGAGGATTTCATCTTGGTCAAGATTGAGATCCAATTATTAAGAATATCACTAGAGAACATTGAATATGATGAAGACTATAGAGCCTCATAGTTATAAGAACTAGAAATTCTTGATGGTAAACATTTGGCTACCCTAGAAAAATTGTAGGCCTAGCAGATTAGATTATGTAAAAGCTATAAAATATGCATTTTCCCTCAAGAATTTGAGATTGCTGACTTAGTTTTGAAAGAGAACTAGAATAAAATGAATGATGAACCCAAAAACAAAGGCATGTTTCAGCTTAATTGGTTAGGACCATATATTTTCATAATGAACTATGGATTAGGATCATATCAGTTAGCTAAACCTAATGGTGAAGAGCTTTCAGAGTCCATAAACATCATACATCTTAAGAGATTATATGCATGAACAACTTTGAACCATTGTCTATAAGACCCTTTACTTAGGGGCAACTTATGCTATCATAATTTTATCCCACCCTTTTATCTTACCTTGAACACACTTTATACTACATTGGTCCACTTTACATGAATCTCAATAGTAAAGTCTTTGAACCCTTGGAAATTTGAACACATTCTTCATCCCATCATGGATTTCTCTCTTTGAGAGGCATATTATTTATTTTTTATAAGGTATATTCTAAGCTTGAACACTATTTATCCCTTGACCAATTATGATCTCGATTATGTTTCATGCACATTATGAACACATCCAGCAACAACCCTATGAAGTAGTTCAACCAAGACAATCTTATGCAACTTCTAATAGGTATACAATAACATCTTCTTAGTACAAGTATTTTCTACTTTCTTGTTTTATCAAGAACCTTACTCTCATTGATTTGTGAGCATGGGTCGTTGTAGCTAGCTTAGTTATCTTATTGGAACCTCTATTCATAGGATGTGCACCTCCTTGACTAGATGGTCCCACCTTGTACATATTTTGTCCCAAAAAAATAAAAAACATTAGAAATACTCTTAAAATACCAAAAACATCAAAACATGATCCACAAAAGAATAAAAACATTATCTCATGCTTTTGTACATTTGTGCATTCCCATTCCACCATCCCATGCTCTCACTATTTTATGAGAAATTGTTAAGTTTGAATGCTCTCATTTTTTTGTGAGAAACTATTATGTTTGAATGCTCTTACCATTTTTCAATCACAAAAACAATAGTTCATTTCATCTTATCCCATGCACTTACCATTTTGCAAGATCATTCTTTCTTGTCTCATCAGCTCTTGTTTACGAGACCTTTCTCATTTGTTTGTCATATCTTCCATTTATTCTATAATATTAATCATGCTATTTCGATCATCATTTGTCTTCTATCCCATTTCTTGGGAGAACTACATTTGGCTTAATATTCATGTTGGAACATGCATCCATGGAACTATGTAGGCAACATCCACTTGTCTTATACATCTAGAGTTATCTTGGCCAACCCCTTCACATTCTTCTCTTCCCCCATTTCTTCTATCATTGTTCCTCTTTTATTAGGGAACAATTATCATGTCATTTTTATTTGTTATGATGTGGTGGAGATTAACACGTATACCACACATGCATGAACATTTGTCTTTAAACCACACTAACTTGGTTTTTGTTTGTGTGTGTTTATTTGAGTTTTCTTGGTGTTTTTTTATGCTTTCACACCTATCCTTTTACTTCTTCTCCTTTTCTCTTTTTATTACTTCTTCTCTCCATTCTTGATCTTGTGTTTCCTTAATTATTTTTTGCTTATCTCTTTTGCGTTTCAGAACATCTTAATGATTCACATGGATATCAATTATTTATATCTTGATCCTATGTTATTATCTTGTTCTTGGACCATTTTTGTTTATTTTATTATTGTTGGTGTCTTGTTTTTCTATTTAATTTTTCTTTTCTCTTTTGTGTTCAAGAACGTATTAATGGTCCACATGGATCTTGATTATTCATATCTTGGTATCATGTTGTTAAGACATTCTTTCCTTTTATTTTTAAATAGTTTGTTCCTCCTTAGAATCACATATTGATTCAAAGTTAGGTTCATTTATGTTTATCTTTTTCTTTATTTTTGATTTTTTATTTAAATTTAAATCATTGTAACTCTAGTTTTGGTCATTGTTTTGCCATTATCCTTAGTTATAGATATTAACCTTTGAAATAGCTTAGTTCAATTGGAATCTTATGTCATTCTAATTTCTTTTGCTATAGCAAGCACTTTGTGCTTATGTCTTAATGTCTTAACATCAACATCAGCTCTGATGAATGATTCTCAAGAACACTTTGCAAAACCTAGGACTATGCTTAGACATGTATCTCTTTGCATACATTTTGAGTCTAATAAAGTTTTGGTCATTTTTCATCATTCTTCACTCCATTCTTTCCCAAACTTGGGTGAACTACATTGGCCTAAAGATCATCTTAGAATATGAGTCAATAGAACTATGTAGCTATTGCTCAATTTATATTAAGTTTAGCTTAGATATCTCCATTCTTATTTTCATCTCTCTCGTCACTTTCTGCATTCTCATATTCTTGGTTTTGTATGGATTTATAAGCCAGTACACCACCACATGTATGTTTATACCCGCTCGATTAAACCTATCTCTTGGGTTATATCCTTGAGCTATTTTTCTTGCCAATTACCCATGTTGGGGCATACCATCTGAACTAGGTCTGAATCAAATCAGCTCTATAGGGGCAAAATCATTATCTATTTTTTTTATCAATGATCAAGATTCACCTTACTAGGGCACAACTATTTTATCATGATCAAATCTACTCTACTATAGTACTTCTTATTATCTTCTCTTTGGAGAACCCATTCTAGTGGTGCTTCCCTTATTAAAGTAGAACATTCTCCATTTTTCTCTAATTCCAAGCTCTCCACATTAAATCCCATGATGGAAATATTTTAGTGTGTAACTTATCTCAGGATTGATCAATGTTGTAAGCATGCAACTTGTACTCTCTAATTAGGTAAATTTACAATGTGTCCCTTAAAATTATGGATTATATCTTTCCCATTCCCCTCATCTCTAGGGCCTATTATACTTCTCATAATATTTTGATCATTTATGGTAATCATCCTTCTCTTTCATCCTAGTATGGCCTCTCAAGGAGGCATCATGGGTCTATTCCAGCTTCTTCTTGAAATTTCTTTTCATTGAAAATATGTTGCTTCACCTGAATGTCTCCCTATGCCTTCTCAAATAGGGGAAAATATAGACATCCAATTCCTAACACCATTTGTGTTGAAATTTGCAATCTTACACGAATTGCATTCAAATGAAAATTTTAGGTCAAAATATATAAAACATCCTAAATGGTTAATACTTGTCACTTACAAGTGCCAGTTTAGGTCAAATTATCCATAAATAGGGCAATGCATTTTATGGGCTAGCTAAATTTAATTAATTCATTTTGAGTCAAAATGATGATTTCACCTTTTGTACTCTGAATCACTCTTTCATTCTAATTCATTGGTACACATCACATACCTTTCTTAATTGCTATTGGAAACATCCTAAATGGGAACATGGTTCCAATGCATCTAATGTCACCTTATAATTCTTCTTGAGTCAAATTACAAGTCAGTAATATGACTTTCTGACCATTTTGATTAATTATGGACCAATTTTCAAATAATTGCACAAATGTTGATTAACCTTGTTTTACGTTAATTAATCTATATCAAAAGCTTAAGTGGATATTCCATGAGAGTTGTTGAATATTTATTTTTTAAAATTGATTCTTATTATATGCATCACCTAGTGACATCATGTATGGGGTGGCATCCATCAACCTATTAGTGCATAAAATATCAAGATTATGGGTCACCCATGCCTAGTTAATGCCTCCCATGCCTCTTTGATGCTTATTTATATTGAATATAATTATGGATTTAATTCTAAATATTAGGATTATCTATGGCCATGCATCTCAATATTGAGATGGATGGTTATGGTTGATCCTGACCAATCACAAAAATCTATAATTAAAGAGGCCATGAACATCATTTCTAAGCTATTTTGGTGTAAGGTTATTATGCTCAAATATCTTCAAATATTGAATATTTTTGAGTTATAATGCTGAATTATTTCCAAAAAGCTTCATTGATAGGCTAGTTTAGTGATTTATAATCAAGAGCCTATGTTTTATAGAGTTTTCTTGAGGCATTGGAGGAGCTTACCACCATTTTTGACAAAGACAAGGATGCTTGATCAAGGGAGAACATGTTTTTGAGCCACATGGATATGGTTAATCCATTTGGGAAGGTAATATGGTGTTTCTTTCATTCATTTATTTCTTTCTATCCTTTTTAATTATCATAGGAATAAATAGGCTTAATTAGTTAGTTCTTTATGCATTTTCATTGTTTATGGACTAATGCTTAACTAACTTTCTTTGTAATCCTCTCTACACAATACATTTAATACTTGATCATATATCACCAAGATTTAAATTTACCATGAAGGGTGATATATATATTACTCTAGGAAAGGAATGAGACTCCATGAACTTCATTGAAGTGTACCTAAAATATTAGTGTCATGATTAACAACATAATGAACATAACTTAAAATAAATTAGGCTTGTTACTTCTTGAGGAAATCAGGGTGACATATTATTCTAAGGATTTAAGCAAGTGAAATCAACAAGAAAAAAATAAAGGATCATGAATCTCTAATACATGATATTTTTTTATAAGGGTCATCCATTTTGAACAAAAAGGGTGTATGCTATCCAAAATAAAGGGTTTTTAGCTCAAAACAAATTTGGTCTAATCATGATTGAGGTTTGACATAATAAGGCTTTGACCATTTGTCTAATAATGCTTCAAAATTTTTATGTGCACTTTTTATTTTGATTGAGTGTATAAAGTTACTTTCTAAATGTAAATGATGTGTAGAGTAATAGGTGTAATAATACATAAATGCATCATAAGTCTAGTTGGGTGGGTTGAGCGAGGGTCTCATTTGGAGATATTTCTTTTATATAGATAAGTTTATTTAATAGGATTTTTTCAATTTAAATTTTTGAAAATGCACTTTGTGGAAACCAATAAAAATTTATACTTTTGTAAGAATGAAACTAGGCATCTTGAGATAAAGTTGACTATGTTAGAGGACTATGCATGTAGTTTAGTGTGGGTTGTGTTGAACAAATTTGACCCTACAGTTCAAATTGGGACCCCTATAGGTAAAAAATTATCTTTAGATGTTTTAGGGGTCTAATATTTTATCATAGGGTATGTTATAGCTTATTTGATGAATTTAATGCCTTTTTATAATTAGTCATGGTTTGATTAGTTTATATCTCACTTTGAGTCACTAAATAGGTATTTAGGGGTCATAAATGAAAGTGGCATGGTTTTCAAGGTGTCCAAGTTTATTATTATTCTTTCAAACATCTAAGCAGTCATATTTCATATCAATAATGTTAGTCCCATCTGAATGTTGTAGGTTATCTAACGAAAAATCAAGAAACCAATTAAAAAGGAGGAGTTTGGCACTTGTACAAACCATGAGAGAAGATGACACATGGGATAAGGTCATGTAATGTCTCTTCATATTAATCATACTCATCTCAATTATTTACATTCTTTGGAAGTTATAAAAAAGGTCTAAAATCATTATGCTTCTTCTTCACCTTTTCAGACACATAAAAATGGTTAACAAGTTTGTGCTTAGTATGGCTGGCTAGAGAATTTCCAATTCAAATACCTTTGGGAGGAGAAATTAAAATAAAATAGATCCATTTCCATAACACAAATTTCAATATCAGTCAACCATGATTTATGAGTCATCTCTAACAAGTTGACTATGTTTTTCTACTTGTTATTTCTTACACCTTATAGATTTTACTCTTATATGGATAGTTCTGTATAATCTAGTTGTTGAGATTAATTTAAGATGATGTTGAAACTATCATATAATGTTTTTTATGATTTGTTTCATGTTTCAATATGTTTTTATGATCAAATCATCTCAGGTTTATAGATTGACCTCATTTGATGATAACATGTAGGTTTCCTCCATTTGTAGAATATTCATGATTTGACAGTGATTCTAGGGGGTGAAAATAGGTTCATTATCATGTTTATAATGTTATCATGATATCCTCACATTTTAGGTTTATTCTCAAAATAAATCTTCATGGAATTTATAGTCACAATAATCATATAGTCAGTTTGGCCTTTTCTTGAATACATAGGCCTTTTAACCCACTACCTATTTATATGTAACTTAGAATGTCTACATTTAGGTGTCTTCATAGAAACCAAGAATGTTAAAAAAGAGAATTTTAGCTGAGAAATTTCATAAATAGTAAAAATAGTATATTATTAATCTTTTAGATAGGTATAAGAGTCAATTTAAGATATATATACATACATACATACATATATATATATATATATATACATATATATATATATACATACATACATACATATATATATATATATATATATATATCATGCTCACTTCCTAGAATTACATATACTACCTATGCAATGGAACATCCACCTACAAGTGGCACCAGAGGGAGCTAAAAACTCTCAATGGAGGAGTTAGACAACTTATAACCTTATTCAGAGTCCTAGTGTGCTATAGTGAGCATAAAAAACTTATTTGAAGTTTGAGATTATCAAATGGAAATGAAAACTATGATCAAATATGATGAATATGGAACTTAGAGACAAAATACCCAAAATAGGAAAATAGAGCACCTAATCATTTTGTTAAGGTCATATGGCAAGGTTACTAGGAATCTTGATCAATATAGATACATTCACCTTGTATCACTATCATAGGAGTCTATCTTGAGAAATTAATGAAGTGATTTGGTCATCTAGTTTTCTTACTAGGTAATATCAAAGATTCACCTTTAATCACTAAATTCAGGCAGTGAGACCTATAGGCCTTGAGCTATAAATGGAATCTTCACACAAGTTGGTAGTATTAGACTACACCTTCATGTTTGAATGGTTTTAGATGGTTAGTAAAAATAATTATAATATATGGGTCATTCAAATAGGTTGATATGAATTTTTTTTATTCCATATACACCTACAGGTGTCCCTAGTTCCAAGGTTATTCACCTACAACCAAAGGTCATCTTCTACATCATCTAGAACAAGGGTTTAAGTATGGAAACATCAAGGTTGGTTGATGAAAGATAATTATAAATTCCTCATATGATCCAAAGTGTATGTGAAACCTATTTTAAAATAAATATTCAACTACAAAACCTTACTCATTCCAACACAATTAACTATACTTGATTATGGTGATAGTAGGCTAAGGAAAGATGCTTTGGTGTTTCTATTGCATAGGCTCAAGGTATATAGGTCCACAAAAATATCAAATGGATACAAGTAACTATATGATAAGGTATTTAAAAAAATCTCTCAATCTCAAACATGCATTTTCACCTACAAGTGTGGTGTTTTAGATAATAAACATAGTCAGGAAAATTACACACATTCTTGACCAGTCAAGGTATGGGAAGAGTATGTGGAAGGATGGAGTAATGAATAGAGATAAAAAAACCTCCATAATTATTATATAAATATGTATATGTAAGTTATAATGGAAAATAATGTAGATAATGGGATGAAAATAATCAATTCATAGTTCACATGTAAACCCTACACACACTCCATTTTGCATAGTCTATCTTGGTATTTGAGGGAGTTGGAAGGCCTAATGACCTGAACAAGGGATGAATTGTTTTGGATAAGGTATTTAAAATGTAGATAAGTTCTAAAAATTATCATTTGATCTAAGAAAGTAGGGGAAGTTCCCTCTATTTTTTCTCATACAAAGGGCACTCCCTTTGTGCATAAAACCTACATTTATTAGAAAACGTGATAAAGGAATGAACCAAGAGATAGTTTAAAC
Organism: Torreya grandis; assembly: GCA_037957365.1. Classification (NCBI taxonomy): domain Eukaryota; kingdom Viridiplantae; phylum Streptophyta; class Pinopsida; order Cupressales; family Taxaceae; genus Torreya; species Torreya grandis. Next base: position 4,548,606 of record JARHVA010000313.1, on the reverse strand, counting down.
TTCAAAGGAGGTGTGTGGAGTTGAAACACACCTAGGATAACATGAAAAACATCTCATACAAAGATGAAACTCAATAGGGTGTTCTAAACCCTCAAGTATCCAAGTAGGCATGTTAGGGATGGTTAGGCCTAGAATCCAAATGGGATGGAATGACCATAGAAGTATATGGAGGTTGTATAGGAATCTCCCAAGACCATTTCCATCCAATTGAGGAATTCCATATCTATGTAGATAGGGTACAAAATTGATTCTTTTGAATATATTGTGTATTGTGTAGGTTTTAGGGAATTTCAAGAGATGTAACAAAATTTAGGAGAAGGATTAGGACCTAAGATAACAAATAATGTCCATTTCATGGATTAGAAAAACTCCTAAGTATTCCCACAAGATCTCACATCTTAACTAGTAAGAAATAGCATAGTGAACAAGATATTGAGAACTATGAGAACTTCAAGTGGAATCCTATTTATGGTGTACCTAAGTAACATAATGCCATGAATGGTATTTCCAAGTGTCATATGCTCCCTTGCATGAATTTTCATTGAAAATTGAAACAATTTTTTAGTCCAAACATAAAGGGTGACTAAGAAAGGATTTTTTTACTATAGTCATTGATGGATCACTTTCAGAGAAATCTAGGTGATTAAGAATGCAACCAATGCATGAAAAATCATGTATGTAACCCTTTCCTCTTATTACAATCACTATAACTATCCCTCTTTAGTTTTAGGATGTTCCAATAGGGGTGAATGATGAAGATTTTTTTTTGAGATAGAAAAATGGATTTCATGCCACATTCTAAGAGTTTCATGAATTGGATTGACACTTTTGCTTCCTAAATTTTCTTAATAAATTTAACATTATCTTCTCATGCACATGTAACTCATTTTATCAGTGTGACACCTATGATTTTGACCTTTGGAATTCTTATTTATCTTCTCTCTCTCAAGCTCTATAAGAATAGCCATTTTGGCCTTTGTAAAATATGCTCCACCTAACTATGGTGAAGCCTTACTCATTTTCATACCATGGATCAATAAAGACTACTAATTTTACTTATTATATGATTTTTCATATTGTGTTCACTTGAATTATTGATCTTGCTTAGTGATGACTATTATTTCCTTAACATTGTTGTCTTATTCTCTCATCTATTTATATTTTGAAATCTTCTTCTTACAGGTCATGTGAAGTGTTATATGAAGTTTCAAGGTTGAGTGAGTTAGTATATTCAATAGTGACATTATACACCTCTTGTCTAGTCCTCCTAGAATTCATCACAACCTTATAATAAATTACTGATGTGAGAAGATTTAGATTATAAAAGTGTATGCCTAGTTAGTCTCTTAATATTATGTGTGACATGTATTTGGTTGGTAGTTATCACTTATTTTGGTGTATCAACACGTTTTGGATATTTTACTTATAGTTTTCTCTCCCTTTTCCTTTCAATCATAGCTGTATTAGTGATCTAAAAGTGGTACATCAACTGAGCTAGCCCTATCTAGAGATTCACCTCATTCTTAGGCTACACATAGCCTAGAGGTGTTTCAATTGTGCCACTTGGATGAGGAAAGCTGAGACATCTCCTCAAAGGGTAAAAATCCAAGTGACAATAGTTTTTGGCATGCCCAATGGGACTCATTATCCAAGAAGTTAAAATATTTTTGTTATTGTCTTTCAACACATCAGCATTTGGAGGAATCTATCCAAGCATCAATGGTAACTCTAAAGTTACATCATCTAGTCAAGAATATCAATTTTTCATTTTGAATATTATTGGTGATTTTTATTTGTGTTCTTTCTTCCTAATGAAGTTCCATGGGTGTTTTTGGTGTTGAGTATTGTTTTACACAAGTTGATGAGATATCTCAAACTTATATCAATTGCTATTAGCCTTGTTATGATTCTTATCAACCTTTTCATGATACTTACTAGATTAAATATGAGTCTTATCAACCTTGCCATGAGTATTATCAGTCCTGTAACCAACCTTCTCAATATCTTGCTCCACCTAGTCAACCTAGTCACTTCTCAAATAAATCCATTCCAACTTTCAAACAAAATCTATTTAGATATGAGAGGTATATGATAGGGTTTGACATACAAAAGGGAAATGGTCAAGATGTTCTTAGTAATCTCATTCATAATGTGAGAAATGAATTAGAGCTAGTTAAAAGAGAGTGGGCACCTATTAAGAGAGAAAATTAGCAAAGGTTCACAAGTGAGATTTTAGATGTGAGTGGCCTTCTTTCATCCTTAGAAGATAAGATAAGAATTCACGAGGAACAACCTTAAAAATATATTAGTCCTCATATCCACACGCATAAGATTGCTATCAATTTTACTTTACCCCTACTCATGAACCCAATCAAGCTTATTAAAGTGATATTTTTCCTAATCATCTAGAAGAGAGAGATGGAAAGATAAACTTGGTTTTTGAAGCAAACTTTTATAGGAAAATTTATTTATCCTATAATAAGATGAATCAATCCATATTATTAGAAAAGGAAGTGTAATTTAAGCCCTAATTTACATCTCCCATTACATCCACACCTCAAGAAGAGACTTCTAGATATGAAATCCCAAGTTGGAGATAAGGTGGAGAATTCAAGCCCAAGGGGATTCTCAATTTCTTGAACACTTCATCTAATCCTCAAATTGAATCACTAACTCAATAAGAGAATCCTAATCCTAAAATCCTAAGTTAGAGTAATCTAGTATAATAATGGGAAAAGAAAGGAGATAAAAACATAGATGAAGGGTGTGAAGTTGATAAATAACTTGATCTTATGTAAACCCCTCCCACCCTTCCTCAAGAGACCTCTTGTTTTCCAACTCAGCCCTCTTGTACTCTTTATCCTCATTAATATTCCTATCAATTTAAATATAGACTTTTAAAATAGAACCTAGATGAGTAAATTGAAGGGTTAGAGTCAAGAATGAAATTGTTGAGTCAAGTTGTGATGGAAGGTTTAGAGCAAAACAAAGATCCTATTCCTAAACACACCCCATCTAAACTTTCTAAATAGATTTTTTAAGTTGAATCAAGTATTGATGAAGTTGTTGTCAGATGGAACAAATAAAATCAAGATATTTTTTCCCAAAGTTTTCCTCCCTTTCCCAAATAACTCCTAAAAGAATCCCCTACCATTCATTCTCAATCTGATGTTGAGTTCTATGTTACCATTCCACCAACTAGTTCATCTTGTCCTCACCCTTTGCTTTGATGGACCTATGGTGTGGGAACATAAAGAGGAGAATTTAGTTGATAATAATTTAGGAACTCTTAATTGAATAAAACATATCTCTTTGGAAGCCTCATTGGAATAGGTCACCTGATTAGAAAAAGCATAGCATTGGCATCACCAAAAAAGAGAAATAAATTTAGGATATTGTAGTCCTTGAGAAGAATAGTGAGGTTATGAAAATAAAACTCAATATCCATTAAGAGGTTATAAATGGTAAATAATATTTTATTTCTTATGTTAAATCTTTTGATTATGTTGATATTGAAGAGTGTCTTCCTTGTGTCAAAGAATAGAAAAACACCATTGGTTCTTCCATCACTTTCTAAGATATCATATATGGGAAAGAATAAACATTTAATCAGTATTGGGATGATATTTTTGTAACCATTATAGAAGGTTATATTCCTCTTCAATGAGGATATGATCTATTCAAAAATGGAAAAGGTGACCTTGACACTCAAGTTGGTATGTAAAGAAGAAGTGACTTTTCAAATTTATCCTTTCAAGATACATATGCATTCCATGATGATATGTTTGAAATCATAAAAATGGGTTATCATACTCTCAAATATTTGGGAGAAACATGTCATATTTTAAAGGATAGAATAATCTTTTATTGACCTCAATATTCCAAGGTACAAGAAACCACTTCTCTTGAAGCCATGCCTACCAAGAAGATACAAGTTGATCATGAGATGGAGAGTGGGAAGCAACATGATTTATGTGTGTATATTCAAGAGTAATACATTTAAATTGGATACATATTTAAGGATAATATACTTGAGAGAAGATTAAGTAATGTGTTAAGTAATATGTCTGATCTACCTAAAATATAATGCAAGGAGCAACATGCTTGGAACTATGATTCATCTCATGAACAAGAAGATTCAAGGAACTTTACTTTTGATCTTGGAAAGGATTTATGATTAATTCATAGTTGTGCATATGTGTTTGTTTTCTATTTTACCTAAGTTATTTAAGCACATGTATGTGTCTTGTTATTGTATTTGATTTTCTTTGAGTGTATCATTTGTTTTTTGTGGTTTAGGTAATTAGTTTTCCTATCTTAGTTAAATCCTTGTTTTCTAGTATCAAGTATTATTATTTATCGTAGGCTTTAGATGACTCCTTAATCCCATGGATAGGATAAGGATACTAATATTTAGCATAGTAGGCATATTAAACCTATGGAGTCCTAGATTTCTTATAATACCTAGATCATTAGGGCCTCATTGATCACTTGGTAGACCATTGCATAGAAAAAATTGTATATGTCCTCGATGTGGTTCTAGAACTAGTGGCCATATAGTTTATAGAGGACCACATGGATCACCAATCCCATAAGAATCCATACATGAAAAATTGAAGGCTTTAAATAGAGACTCCCATAGATTGAATCCACAAGGTATCTCATCATGTATAAATTATTTGCTACTTGAGCATAGTTGATTATATTGACCAACGTGAATTTGATTAGTCCTATTATATACAAAAATTTAGACCATGTGAGGATCATATGGATGAGGGGAACTTATAGTTCACTGATGTGTAATAAATTATAGGCCATGAAAAATCAATTCAATATAACCATACTTACCTATATTTACACCCAAAAAGTGTGAATTATGTACACATTTATGTCCTCCTTGTTCATTTGGGTTCTTAGCCTAATCATACATGATGTCATATATTTGGTAGGTCTCTATCTATACCTTTATTACTACCACATCATAATATAAGGTGTATTACAATAGAAATTAATATCCTTTATAAGTGTTCTAAGATATATCAACAATTTGGTGTTGAGAGTTAGGTGAACAGACCCAATCATGGACCTTGTCCTCCACTTAGATGGTAGTGTGAAGGATAATTATAAATAAGTTAGTATAGGGAAATGCATCATGATTGAAATTAGATTTGTGAAGTCCAAATTTACTTTATTAATAAAGAGAATATTCAAACTCTACTTGTTGGTCATCATCAAATCCCAAGTCCATAGGCACTTGCTCAACTACCTTAAACATGTCATTGTAGTGCTTGAAATTTTTCAATCCATCATAGAATGTTGTATCTTAGAAAGTGGGTTTTCCATATCAGCCCTCTTGTACTCCTTATACTCATGGAGATGCCTATAAAATTTAAGAGGGACTTTTCTAAGAGAACTTAGCTAAAATAATTGAATAGTTAGATTCAAGAATGAAATTTTTGAGTCAAGGTGTGATGGAAGGTTTAGAGCCAAAATAAGATCCTATGCCTAAGCATACCCCATCTAACCTTCCTTAAGAGAATGTTCAAGATGAATCATATTTTAATGAAGTGCTTATCAAATTGAAGGAATAAAATCAAGATATTTCATTCCAAAGTTTGCTTCCCTTTCCTCAAGAACTCCCAAAAGAATCCCCTACCATTCATTCTCAATCTTATGTTGACTTCTATGTTCCACCTCCACCAACTAGTTCATCTTGTCCTCACCCTATCACCCTTTGTCTTGATATACCTATGGTGTGGGAACATAAATAGGAGAACTTGGTTGATAATAATTCAAGAAATCTTTCTTGAAGAAAACATAGCTCCTTGGCAGCCTCATTAGACTAGGTCACTTGATTACAAAATGCCTAGCATTGGCATCACCAAGAAGGAGAATTTTTTTTAGGATATTATAGTCCTTGAGAAGCAAAGTCAGGTTATGATAGTTGAGATATAAATCAAGAGCCCTCATGAGGTTTTAAATGTTTAAGAATAGGTTATTTCTTATGTTGAATCTTCTAATATGTTGATATTGAAGCATGTTTTCCTTGTGTAAAAGAAGAGAAAAACACCATTGGTTCTTCCATAACTATCCAAGATATCATATACGAGAAATAAAAAATATCTAATAAGCCTTGGGATGATTTTTTTTCAATCATTGGAGTAGGTTATACTCCTCTTCAAGAAGTCTATGACCTAATCAAAAATGGAGAAGGAAACCTTGACACTCAAGTGGGTGAGCAAAGAAGAATTTAATTTTCAAATTTTTCCATTCAAGAGACATGCATTCTATGATTATATGTTTTAAATCAAAAAAATGGGTTATCATCCTCTCAACTAGTTGGGAGAAACACATCAAATTCTGAAGGATAGAACAAGCTTCTACTAGCCTCAATCTTCCAAGGTACAAGAAACTGCTCCTCTTGAAGCCATGACTACCAAGAAGTTAGAAGTTGATTATGAGATGAAGAGTGGGTAGTAGTATGAGGTATGTGTAAAAATGTAAGAGGAATACATTTAAATTGGATACCTATTTAAGGATGATCTACTTGAGAGCAGATCGAGTGAAGTGCCAAAGAATAGGTATGATCTACCAAGCATCTAATCTAAGGAGTAACATGCTTGGTACTATGATTCATTTCATGAAGAAGAAGATTTAAGGAAATTTTATTTTAATCCTCGAAAGGAAGTATGGTTAATTTATATTTGTGTATATTTTTTTTATTTTTTTATTTTACCGAAGTGCTTTGAGCACATGTGTGTGTCTTGTTAGTGTATCTCCTTTGCTTTGTGTATGTCCTTTGGTTTGTGTGGTCAAGGTAATTAGTTGTCTTATGTTGGTAAAATATTTTTAAAAAAATATAAGGTCTTCTTATTTGTCTCAAACTTAATATTAATCCTTAATCCCATGGATAGGATAAGGCTACCAATCTTTAGCACAGTAGGCATACTACCTCTATGAGTCACCAATTTGTTGACCAAATTTGACCTTAAAGGTCAAATTTGGACCCATATAGGTAAAAAATTGATATTTATATGTTTTATGGGTATAATATTTTTTAATATGGTATGTTATATCTTATTTTATGGATCCAATGCCTTGTTAGCCTTAGTCATGGTTTAATTATTTTGTATCTCACTTTGAGTCACTTAATAGGCATTTAGTGGTCATAAATGCAAGTGGAATGGTTTTCAAGGTGTCCAAGTTTATTATAACTATTTAAAATGTCCAATAAGTTATATTCCCTATCAATAATTTTATTCCCATCTTAATCTTGTCGGTTATATAACTAAAAATCAAGAAACCAACTGAAAAGGAGGAGTTTGGCATTTATACGGCCCATGAGGAAAGGTGACATATAGGAGAAGGTAATTTAATATATATTAATCCACATCATACTCATATTAGTACTTTAAATTATTTATAATTTATAAAAATTTCCAAAACCATTCTACTCTTTCTTCACCTTTGTAGACACACATAAATGGTCAACATGTTTATGCTTAGTATGACTAGTTGGAGAATGTTTAGGTCAAACACCTTTGGGAGGTGAAATTAAACTAAAATGTCTCAATTTAAATAAAAATATTTTGAATATTTTTCAACCATGATTTATGATTCATCTCTAACAAGTTGACTATGTTTTTCTATTCACTATTTCCTACACCTTATATATTTTGCTCTTATATGGATAGTTTCATATAATCCTGTCACTAATATTGATTAAAAATGATGTTTTAACTCTATTATAATTATTTATATTATTTTTTTCATGTTTCAAGATGTTTTTATGATCAAATCATCTCAAGATTTTAGATTGGTATCATTTGATGATAATAAGTAGGTTTCCACCATTTGAAAAATATTCATGATTTGGTGATGATTATAGGGGGTGAAAATAGGTTCATTATCATGTTAATAATTTTATATTTCTCTCCTCTCATTTCAATTTCATTCTCAAAATAAATATTCATGGAAGTTACAGTCACAAGAATTATATAGTTAGTTTGATCTGTGACTATCATGCACAATCAACTACGTGGATTATTTTATGGTCTTTAGCACATCCATAGAGTGATAGAAATTTTTAAAAGGTTTATAAATCTAATTAATACATATGAAAGTATTTGAGTTTACCCAAATTACATAAGGAGGAAAGAACTATTACAGTCAGATACAACAGGTTCACATAGTTTCTTACCATTAGCATGCATCTATAGGTGTTTCAAAGAGGGTATTACATTGAAATTGTTGTGTGAAAACTTGAATAAAGATTTAAAACATATATATGTTTCATATAAACAACATTAAAGGAGATAAATTGGTATGGAAGGTATATTTATTGAATACATGGACCTTTCTACCCACTGCCTGTCTATATGCAACTCAAAATGTCTACCTATATGTGTCTTCATGGAAACCAAATTCATTGAAAAAAAATGAGATAACCAAGGTCATTTATAGTTAAAATAGTCTATTTATAGTCTTAGATATAGGTTCAAGATTTAATTTAAGATCTATATCTCATGCTCATTGCTTGGACTTACATATATTACCTATACAGTGGAATTCCCACCTATAGGTGGCACCATAGGGAGATGTTAACTCTCAATGGAGGGTTTGGATATGTTAGAACCTTCCTTGGAGTACTAGTGTATTGTGCTGAGCATAAAAAAATTATTTTAAGTGGGATATTGGCAAATTGAAATGGAAACTATGATCAAAGATGATGACTATGGAACTTAGAGATAAAGTCCCTAAAATAAGAAAATAAAGCACCTAAGCATTTTGTTAAGGTCATATGGCAAGGTTACTAGGGGTCTTAACAAATATAGATACATTAACCTTGTATCCATATCATAAGAGTCCATATTGTAAAAGGAATGAAGTGATTTTATCATTTGGTTTTCTTACTTGGGAATCATAAAGATGCACCTTTAATCACTAAATTTAGGTAGTGAAGCCTACATGATTTGAGCTATAAAGGGACTTTTCACCCAAGTTGCTATTATTAGACTATACCTTCATGTTTGAATGGTTTAATATGGTTGGTAAAAAATTTATGATATGGAGGTCATTAAAATAGGTTTATATGAAATTTTTTGGTTCCATATACACCTACATGTGTGCCTAGATCTAAGGTTACTCACTTATAGGCAACGGTGATATTCTACATCATCTATATCAAGGGTTTAAGAATGGAAACATCAAGGTTGGATGATTATAGACAATTAAAAATTCCTTAGAGGATCCCAAGGGGATGTGAAACCTATTTCAAGATAAATCTTCACCTCTAAGACCTTTCTCATTCTAACACAATTGACTATGTTTGACTATAGTGATAGTAGGTTGAAGATTCATGCTTTGTTGTTACTATTAAATATGATCAAGGTATATGGCTCTAATAAAATATCAAATGGATCTAATAAAATATATTGGAAAGTCTTTAAACATTTTTATCAAGATCAAGCATGCATTTTTACCTATAGGTGTGGTGTCTTGGAAAATAAACATAGTCAAAAAAATTGCTCACAGTCTTGACTAGTCAAAGTATGGGAAGATTATGTGGAATGATGGATTGATGAATAGATATAAGAAAAACTACATCATGATTATATTATTCTCTATAGGCTCTTGATAATGGAAAATAATATAGATAAGGGGATACAAACAAACAATTCATAGTTCACACTTTAAACCCTGCAGACACTCCCTTTTACTCAATCTATCTTTGAATTTGAGGGAGTTGGGAGGCCTAACGACCTGACCAAGGGATGAAATTTTGTGGAGAAGGTAATTAAAACCTATATAATCTCTTCTTATGAGCATTTGGTCTAAAACATGTAAGGAAAGTGCCCTCTATTTTGTCTCAGATAGAGGGCACTCCCTTTGTCCATAAAACATGATTTTTTAGAAAAGGTGATAAAATAATCAACTAAGAGGTATTTTAACCTTGAAAAGAGGTCTGTGGAGTTAAAACACACCTAGGAAATCATGAAAAACATCTCACAAAAGGATGAAACTTAATAATGTTATTTAAACCCTCAAGTGTGAAAGCATTCCTTTTAGGCATGGTTAGGACTAGAATCTAAATGGGATTATGAACATGAAAGTATATGAAGGTTGTAGAGGACTCTCCAAGGATAATTTCCATCTAATTGAGATGTTACCTATCTATATAGATAGGGTAAAAAATTAGTTCTTTTGATTATTTTGTGTATTATGTAGGTTCTAGGGACTTAAAAAATATATAACAAAATTTTGGAGAAGGATTGGGACTTGGGATAACCCATCATGTCCATTTCATGCTTTATAAAATTTCCTAAGTCTTCTTGTAAGAGTTGTCATCTCAACCAATCTAAAATGACATAGTGAACAAGATAGTGAGAAGTGTAAGAACTTCATGTAGAATCCTAATTAAGGTGTATCTAATAAATATAATTCCATTTATGGTCTTTACAAGTGTAATATAATACCTTTCATGTATTTTCATGGAAAACTAAATCCATTTTTTAGGCCAAATGTAAGGGGTGACTGAAAAGGGAGTTTATTTGACTGTAGGTAGTGATGGATCATTTTCAAAGGAATCTAGGTGAGTAGGAATGAAACCAATTCATAGAGAAGCATGTCTAAAATTTTTCCCTCTTAGTCTAATCATTAAACCTATCCCTAGTTAGTTTTGGGATGTTCAAATAGGGGTGAAAGATGAAGATAATTTTTTGAGCTGGAAAAAGGGATTTCATGCTAGATTCTAAGAGTTTCATGTATTTTATTGACACTTTCAATTCCTAAATTTGAATTATAAATTTAAAATTATATTATCATGAACATGTAAATACTTTTATTATATTAACACCTATTCTTATAACCCTTGAAATCTTTTTTCTCTTCTCTCTCTCAGGTTCTATAAGAACTAGCCATTTTGGCATTTGTAAAATATGCTCCACCTGAGTATGAAAAATCCTTGCTCATTTTCATACCATGGATCAATAAATACTAATAATTTTACCTCTTATATTACTATTCATATTGTGTTCACTTGAATTACTATTCTTGCTTAGTGATGAATGTTTTTTCCTTAGTATTGTTGTCTCATTCTCACCTATTTTTAATTTGAAAGCTTCTTCTTGGAAGTCATGTGAAGTGCTCTATGAATTGTCAAGGTTGAGTGAGTCTATGAAATATTTCCATTTTATGCATCTTTTATAGTCCTCCTAGCCTAAACATTAATCACATCCTCATAATGAAATACTGATGTGAGAAGATTTAGATTAGAAAAGTGTATGCCTAGTTAGTCTCTTGGTCTTATATGTGACATGTAATTGGTTGCTATTTATAACTTATTTTGGTGTATAACCACCCTTAAGATATTATAATTTTATATTTATCTCCCTTTTCCTTGTAATAATAATTTTAGTAGTGATATAAAAGTGCTACATCAATGGATCTATACCTATCTAGAGATTCACTTCATTCTTAAGATACCCACAGCCTAGAGGTATTTCAATTATGCCACTTGGATGAGGATATCTAAGACATATCTTCAAAGTGTGAAAATATATGTGAAAATAGGTTGGTGGTTTCCTAAAAGATAGGAATAATGTCATATGCTAGTTTCACATAAGAACATAGAATAAATGTTGTGAAAAGAGATTCAAGGGAAAGATAATGCATATGAAGAATATTATAGAGGGACTTGTTATGGGTACATGTATAAGGATGATATAACACATTTGAATTGGAAAATAGAGAAATTATAAGGTATGACATTAAATTATAGGCATATATCTCAATGATAGTAATCTAAAAATAGTCAACTCACTAGCTCTATAGTTGAAAACAACAAATGTTGACAAATATAATAAAATTAATTGATGTTAGATTTGATGGGCTTGAGGTATATATCAACTAAACTATATGTTAAAATTTAGGAGCTCCCAGTATTAATCAACCATGCTAATGTATAACATGTGTTTGAAATGGGGAAAAAAACATACTAGAAGGAAAAGTACCAACTTACAAATTGGGTTAGTTAGTAACCCACTTTCAAAACCATAAATGAGTTTATTTGTCTCATGACAAAGGTTTTAGAATAAGGTTATTTTTTATGAGGATATTTTTGAAATAGGCTTGGTGATACTATATTTATGATTGAATCTAAGAATGTTTTTATGTATCAATTATGAGGAGAATAATTGAGTCTTAGAGAAAGGGAGAATGAAAGTAAAATACAAGAGATCATCAGGGGAGATGAGGAGTCTATATTATATACTAAAAGGTTTGAACACCCATGATTTTTTATAAATAATTCAACTTATCTATCAAACATTTTATGTGCTGAGGATAAAAGGGCATGATATTTGGCCTATGAGTAGTATCTTTGGATGAGTGTGGAGCTACCAAGAGGGTTAGCCCATGGATTTGTCATGTATATAGTATTATAATTGAAATAATAGACTAGATATTAGTTAATAAGGAGTCAATCACTCTATCTATTATAGATGGAAACATAGTGGACAACACAAGAGATGAACTAGATGATATTTGAGGATATCCATCAAACATAAATTGGTAGATGGAGGGAAGTACATGGAGAAGAACCATATGAGAGGAAGAAGTGGATTAAGGATGGTGAGTGTAGTTTGTCACTAGATAATGTTAAGGAATCTAAAAAATAAGTGAAAGTATATTGGATGATGTGGATCCATATACCCATGGGATGATGAAACTTTAAACACTATAATAAATGACAAGGAAATTATATGAGAAATATGTCTTTAGAACTAATACACTTGGTATTTTTTTACTAGAAACATGTTAAATTAGAGGGAAGAATATATGGACAACACCAAATTAAATATGGTAGGTAACCATTCTTGATTAGATGGTTTTGGATATATATGATTCCAATTCTAAAGGAGTTATGTATCTAAGTGTAGGTTGTGTGAATATAACACACATGTAGGAGGTATAGGTATGATATTATAGGATTCACAGTTGTGCCATAGTGTAGCATGAATATTGTACATAGGAATATTTTAACAAGTGAAAATAGAAGCAATAGGCATTAGAGTGAAATGCATTAACCCTTTGAAGAGGAGATGAATTCAACACATAAGAATGAATTTTTTTTCTAGAGTATACTCGAGATGAAATAAAATATGTATATACATAAGCTCATTCAAATGTAAAAAAAATTTAAACTTGAGTTATCCTATAGACAAAATATTTTTCAAGAGGCATAAGGTTTGGATCAACCCAACTAAAGGAGAATTAGGAAATGACACGTTTTTTTACCATAATAAAATTAATTTAATGATAATGAGGCATGGAACACAATAATCTTACCAAAATTTATAAATATAAACAAATTAGTTTCTTATGGTTTAAATTTTTAGACAATAGGATCAAACAAAGAAATAATGTTAAATAAATTAATACATTGATCAAGGATGGAAAACTTGGTTATTATGGGGTGATGTTGATAATATAAATCATCTAAGGGTAAACATGTCTTGGAAAATGTATGATTAGTCAATACCAATACTAGTGATAATAACCCAAGGGAATAAAGAGTAACATGTTCAAAATAACCTATAATGGATGTGTGCATACCCAATATATTCTACTAGAAATGAAAGCAAAAATCAATAAAATAGATGTCCATATGTGAAAATGAAAAAAAATAGGATGAAGAGAGACAAGAAAATGTGAATCAATGAACCACATCAAAGATCCTAGGCATAAATGATAGATTTATGAGCATTGGCTTGATTATATTAGGCAATTGGACAATGGTATAAAATGATGCATTAGATATTCTCAAACCATCCAAAGTAATAACTTATTAGTGGTGAGAATTGATCTACCATGTGACCCATAGGAATATTGGAGGCCTATAAAAGGTATACACCTAATAATAATAATGGATCATGGATCCTTAAGAGAGACATTATTAGTATCCACCAATAGTTCCTTATAAACTATAGAAATAATATTAAGTATAGTTAGGAGAAATAGTGATATATTGTACCATTTTAATCATCATGAGTTACTTAAACACCTGGAATATTATATAATTTAAATTTATATTATCTAAGATATTTGTGTCATGGTTATGAATTTCAAAACCTTGATATTAAGCTCACAAGTATTTTTTTTTAAATTTAACTAATTATTTCTCTAATAAAAGGATGAACATTTGATAGAGTATTATTTTTGTGTAACTATGTGAATCTATTATTATTTATCTCCATGGTTTAAGTCAATAGTCTTAATCTCACTTTAGGTAATGAATTTCTTGATTAAAATTACATGAAATGAGACAATACCATAAAAACTCTTGCATGAAACTACCCTAACCTAACCCGATTCCCCTCTTTACACTTGAGGTAAGCATGCAAGGTTCCCTTATGTTAAATTTCAATGCAAGAATGTTTTTTTTTTGTCCTAAGGAGTACTAAATTAGCCAAAATGAGACCCATTTTTTTTTTACAAGGACAAGTCTAGTTATTTTTATTGTAATAGTGAGAGAAATTGTGGATGGTTGACATAGGAGGAATCCTCCTATATATAATTAGATGAGTGTAATCATAGAAGGAACACATATAATGAGACAGTATAATAGGATACATAATAAGGACATTAGGGATATGAGAGAGTCTAACTTAGGACATGTTGTGAGGACCCACAAGGAATGAAAATTGAATAAGAAGGGTTATCTCATGTAGTATTTTCATGCTAATGATGAGAAATGTCACACCATTAATCAAGAGAGAGTCCTTGATTAATAATTTGAAGTGTCTAAGGGTGAAAATTAGAGGTAATAAACTATTGAGAATGTGCCTATTTTCCTTCCATATAAAGTGCATGCTCATGCACATGTACGATATAATAATGATTAGGCCATTTATATTATACATATATTATTTTATAGGATAGAGTAATTTTGACATAATATTTTTTGATGCTTATTTGTAATAACATGTATACACCTTGTAATACCTGTCAAGTGAGTCGAATGATAAATTTATTTTGAGATACTTATGTTAGAAGTTTAAATTTTTGGGTGAGTGTCACCACACATTTTTTATGTATCTCTCTATCTATCTCCAATTAAATTACAAATTTTTAGTATAGAAAAATTAAATAGTGAAAAATGTTAGGAAGCTATACCTTAGTGATCATGGAAAAAAAATTAAATCAAATTCTCTAAATATGGAAACACCAAAGACAACATAAAGGTGATTTTATCACTAAATTGATAGACACAGAAATTAGTGTTGGGTAGGGGTGACAAGTTATTGAAATAATAAGGTTGGACACACATGAGAGAAATAAAACAAGTATATAGATAAATATAAAACAATGGGGCAAGGAATCATAGTAGTAGATTTTTATGCCAATGAACACCAATATATAAATACATGAATAATACATTTAGGGAAAGACAATATACTATTATTTAGATGACCAATAACACATAAAGTAAAACTACATGACAAGGAAGCACATTTTAGAGTGAAATACCTAAGAATTCATGATAGATGCTTTTAAATAAAGGAAGTGTGTTAGGAGTGAATTGTAGTGTCTAGGAACATAAGAAATAAAAAAGGGTAAATTTCATGACAAAAATTGATCTACATAGGTATAGTTAAATAAGGTGAAGAGTAGGTCAATGTGAAGATGAATTTTAAGTGATAAAGGTAAAATTATGAACTTCCCCAAGACATCAAAGGTCATAATAAGAAACCAGCCTTGATAATAAGTAGAATCATACAAGAATAAAAGATGGAAGGTGAGATCATAGTATAACCTAGAAAGGAATAAAAATATGAGATAAGTAAATTTCCACTAGTAATAATGTTCAAGATATGAATTTCAAACAAAGTATGGATACATAAGAAACCAAGGATGTACAAACATGTAAGATTCATGATAATATGTATAGGTCACTAAATTAGAAGTGAAAATGTGATTAGTTGGATAATTTTCAAACAGGAAAATCAAAATTATCTTTGCACATAATACAAATGGTATGGAGGATGTAAAATATCAACTCAAAGTTAATAAAAGGTGGATAATAGGGTATCAAAATAGGTTTGAAAATAATATGTGGATATGAATAATAGGTTATTATACACATGACACTCTATGCTAAAGACTATAATAGTTTATTTTTTATTAAACCATTTATATGTCTTGGATAGTTTGTAATTTTATGAAACAAGTGTCTTATTTGGCATGGTATATGGTTTTCTACTTTCCCTTAAACTTGGTCTGTTCTTGAATAACTGTCATGTAGAAATATGACTCTTTGATTATTTTTAATTATTAAACATATTTAGTTTATAATAAATTAATGTTAATAAGCCACTAAAATACTTCAAGACTCTAGTCTACTCTAATATGAAGGAGTTTATTATTTCATGCAATTCATGGAATACATCAATTTATGCTTGGACTAAATAGACATTTCCTTGACATAGTTATTACCATTGAATGTAATGATTATAATAAATGACTTAAGGATAATATTTATCCTTAAATTTTTATAATAATTTTACCTTTCTTTTCTTAGAATCATATTCTATATTTTATTTATCCCATAAAGTGTATACTTTCCACCACTTCTTTACAAGTGAAGAAACTTTTAGAAGTGTAATCTTGATCTTCTCTTCATTCAAAATATTAAATTTTATAAAAATATTACTCTAACTTACCTAACAAACTATCTATTTCATTTGAATTAAATTTTAATTCAAACACATGAATATCTATATTTACATAAATCCTAGGGGTAATATACCCCCAAATATTCACCTATTATTTGAGTTGATGGAACCACCTATTTGAGGATTTAAATGAATTGGACAAACAAAAATGTCTTTAATATACATATATGTATATATGTATGTATTTATATTATTCCTTATAAACATGTGGAAATCATTTTATGCTACACTATCTCTTGCATTATAAAGTATTTTGATACAACACATTTAGTAGTATAAGGGAAGATCAATAATTAATTTTATTTTGTACCCTTATTTTTATTAGTTTCATATAGTGTTCCCTATATTATGTGTACTCTATTTATCACATTTTTCCATTTCCCTATACTAAGTTATTGTATGATTAATTATGATAGGTATTTTTTCATAAGACACCATGTGTGATTACTCCAATACATAGAAAAGGGAAATTCACCCTTTTATACACTCAATGTTTTATGGAAATAGATTATATGGGAAGGTGATCATAGATATGAAAATACCTCAATGGAAATAATAATATATTTATATTTTAATTTCATTTAGTTATTATACAATTATAATGTATATGCACCTTATTACATTAAGGTGCCTAGTCCTTGTACACATTATAATATAAATAACACTTATCATGCTAGGTGCATATGAGTGACCATGTGGTCTTATCACTTGATTTTAGGCAAGACATATGATTAATAAATTTTTATAAGGTTTATAAAATGACTAAAAGTGATGAATATCCCATGTATTTCATTGACTTTGGGTAAATATAATGAAAATAATATAAGGAACTAGATATAAAGATAAAAAAATAAAATAAAAGATAAGAGGAGATATTCACTACATAGGATGATGTAAAAGAGAAGTGATAGGGAATGATTCCACCATGGTATAATGATGTAATATTTTATATTTTGGGTCCTCCACTTTTCCCATAAACCTAAAATTTATGAGAGGAATAAATGAGGAAAGTGGTGGAAAGGTTATTTAAGGGATTTATAAAGTTTAGAAAGAAATCACTTACCAAAGAAACAAGTAGAAAATAAAGAAAGCAATGAAGAAAATATTTTAAAACTATAAGGGAATATGATTAGACATTTATAGTGAGAAGTAAGTTTAATTTTTTTTCCTACTTCTCTTCAGCTTTGTACCTATGGTATGTTGTTGTGGATTGAGAAAATTAGGCACCATAAGAATAATTTTGATTCACATGAAGAATCAAATGGTGGATATGAAGATAAGGGAGAACTAATAGGGTATTAAATTCCCCTGTATAACCATACATCTAATTTTATTTCCTCTAGATGCTTGTCATTATAAATCTATTTTAGAATGTGGATTTACTTTTGTGTTTGTCATTTTTTCCTAAAGAAACATATTTGGTTGTGTGTTTTTATGATATGGTTTTGGTATTGAAAACCTTGTCATTATTATCCACCCTCAAATAACTATTAATTGGATTGAATTTTTACTTGATTAATGCCCTAAATAGCTAGAAAAATTCATTGACTTATAACATATTGATAGATGCCATTAATGGTTGATAGATACCATAAATCATTGTGAGATCATTATTTCTCTATGCTATTATGTTTATTTTTGTTTTTCTACCTCTATTTATTTATATTTAAAACCATTATTTGTGAAATGAATGGTGGAAATACACACACACATTAGTGTACAATATGAAGGGTTTAGGATATATTCAGATAATGTTGTGTTATTTTTTTAGACAATCCTCCATCATTAATTAGAGTATTTTTGTTATTTTTTTTTAAATTAGATAACACATTATTTCTATTGAGTGATATACCTATCAAGGGTATGATATGATAACATTTATTATTTTATTTTTATAGTGAAAATATGAATTATAAACTATGTTTATCAGATGAACCTACCTTGATTAAAATTTCTAAACAACTTAGGGTTGTATTTTATGGATTTTATGCAACAAATAAATGCTCATTATTTGAAAATTTATAGTTGTGACTGATTTCTAAAAAAAAATTAATTATTTACCCTATTAAATTTTAATCTTCAATTGACATATAAATATGTGTTAATATTGTGATGGGGCATTTCATCCCAACTCTTCCTCACTGAAATGAGTAAACTTTTATTTAAAGGCACAAAAAAATACAATTAAATTTATAATAATATTATGTTAAATCCAATTAAAGAGTAAATTTTAAGACATTGATTATCTTAGACACCTAAATTTGGTACAAGCCCATCCTTATTGTCATTTATTGAAACTTTGTACATAAATATTATTGATAGTGAATGAGGAATTTATTGGTGTATTTTCCATGAGTCTTCACTTTTTATAATCCATGGGTTTGTATATTGGTTATTTATCTTTCCAGTTTGTCATGGGGATTCCTAGTTTTAGTACCTTTTATTTATGTTTAAGCCAATTGTAACAAAACACGAGAGGTATGTGGACATGTCTATTTAGATCATACTTGTCCACACATAACTTTAAGAACTTATTTTGAGACAATTTTAATATTATTCTTATTTTCTATATTGGGTATTATCTTGGGTTAAATTTTGTGTGCCAATAAGTCCAAAATTAAAAATTAAAAAAAAATTATAAATAAAAGGATTCTCTAAGGCATTAATGTATGTTATGTTCACTCTCAAAATCCATTCAAATATTTTCTTTTTTTATCTATAGGTTAAATTATTGTCACTCAAATATGGACACAAATAATTTATTATGTTAATTTTTTCTCTATTTTATGTTAACTAACTTAAACACTTAATTTAGAATTATTTTTCCACCTCTATTTATCCTAATTACCTTTATGGACTTATATATTTTATAAAGTATTATCCAAACCCCAAAAGTATTTGAATCACTAAAATCCCCTCTAAGCATCTATATGGACATTTAATATCCCTAAATTCATGTGTTTCTTTACATGTGTATCCATTATTTATAAATTATACAACACCTCATTATTGTACACTTGGAAAATATAGACCTTGGTTGTTCCTCTAAACTCTAGATATTTCCTATTATCGAAAGGCTCACATCTTTTATCTCTCTATGCTCATTACTTATTTATTAGTCTGAATAATGCCAATATCATGACCTAGGGTTTATAATGCCAATATCATGACCTAGGTCATCCCAATATCATGACCTAGAATTATATAATCATACTTATATTCCATATCTACAATTTTTTGACTTCTACCTACTTTTCTACTTTCCAAACACTTACATCCTAGTTAGACACCTATGTCAATGAAAGTGTCTTGACCCAATGCAAATGTCTTGTGCCTTAAAGTCATAAAATTTTCAAATGAACAATATTCCTATGCTTATCCTAAGTTATTTTATATGAGATATTATCAAAAGGTATTGGTATAAATACAAGATCAATACTCATTCATTGATCATGTAGGAAAAACCTAACAATATCACACTTCCTCACAATTCAGTGATAAAAAATAATTCATGTGACCAAAGCTTCCCTATTGACATATCAATCATAAAGACAGCATATCTAAAGATTTTAAGTACTAAATGAGTAAACCATGATTTCTATTTTCTATGTTACAAGTTAGGTCACTATTGTATTTGCTTTCCACAGATTTAACCCTTGTGCACACAAAAGCCAACACATTAGGGGAGAACTAAACTAATTTTAGGACCTTTTTTGAGTAGTTGGTATGTAGGCAACACTCATTAATAGAGGGGTCATTAGGGATATTTTGACACTATGATCCCACTAACCAATATTTCCCATAGCCACTATAAAGATGAAGAATTAGGGTTTTGATATTAAGGAGAGATAACCAATGATCTATATTTGAGCACATTAGAGGAAAGGAGACTCATAACCTATAATATTCTAGGAAATATCATTTATATATAGAAGTTATTTGTATAGGACACATACATCCATGCTAGACAAAAGCATCTAGTTAATAGTCTAAGGTTGACATAAGTGTCCTAGCCTAAAAAATTCAAATTTATATAATTTGATGATTGGTACATAGTCCTTTTATAGTCTACTTCCTACTTGTTCCAAATTCAAATCTATTTTAGCATTATAACCAGCAAGTATCTTATTTTCATATCATTGTAATATTTAACATATCTAGGCATAATAAATTTAATATCTATTTTATATAACTTTTAAAATTATTTGTCTTACTGTATATCTATTTATCACCCTTGTACTTATTCATTTCTATATTCTTAACCTTAACCCCATTAGGATACTTATCCAAACCTAGGGTTGAACATTTGGTGAACCCAACCTTTAAGCATCATTATTTCATAAGTATTTATTTAGATGTTTTTACATATTTTAACCTAATCCTAATGTTATTTATCTATCTCATCATGGATTATATTGATTAATTTGATTATAATGATATTAAACTCTCCAAATTTACATTAAGAAAGGGGTGAAATTTGATTACTCTTGTATTCTTCTAGTTGTTAAAGCTTATAATCTAAAATATTTAAATGGAGGTAGATATCATCTCTCTAATTAGGTCTATGATCTTTCCATTTCAAAATATGAGTTGATTCATTTGAAGGATGATGATTAAAAAAGGTTTACCTTTAGCATTCACATTAAAATTGGTCTCGTATAATGAATATGTTTCTTCATTTTATCATGAAATTTTTATATAATTAAATTAGGTTATCATGGAGGATTTAAAAACTATTTATAAGGGGCATATTCCTTCAAGTAAATTTATTCAAAAGTATATAATTCCAAATTACCATAAAATATCCACAATATCAAGGGTGATGATTTTATTTTCCCTTTATTTGACATTAACTTTTTTTTAAAGTTTAACCAAGACATCATGGAATCTTGACCTGGTAATATTAAGTAACCAATAAGAAAGAAGCACTAACAATATTAAGTAACAAAGAATCCTAGTTTTCTAAACTATATAAATAACATACTAAGGGAAACATAATTAATATATTTAATCCCATTACCAAAGTATCTTAATTTTAGTGATTCATAACTTGCAAGTGTTATCCATGAGGATAGTGATACTCATATGCCTAGATTCAAGAGAGGCATTGGATAAGAATCAATGTTAGAACCTATGCCATGTAACATCATTCCCATGGAATATATTATTATTATTATTATTATTATTATTATTATTATTATTATTATTATTATTATTATTATTAGGGATATTCAAAAATAGGTTTTTATAATTCACATACAATTAGTTTTCTATAATACTAATGCAAATGTTACCTCATTTAGTAATCAGATTATTGCACAATGAATACTTGAATATTTGTATTCACAAGATTTTTAACTCCTAAAATTATCTATCTTTGTGAGTCATAGAGACCCATTCAACCACATGATTAATTATGTGCATTAATTTGATAAATGGGAAATATAAAAAAATTATTAATAAAGGTACTACATATGAGCATTTTGATGAATCTCTTAATTAGTTTTATATCCTACTAAAGGGATCATTAACCACTTTTTCATAATTATAAGATGAATTATTCAATAATTTTAGTATCCATAAGGTGAAAAACCTTCCATTAGAACATTTTAATAATTTCAAACAATGTGATGATGAATCCTTTCAATATTAGACCATTTAATTAAAAAGTACATCATATGAACTAGCATTTATACCTTCATATTTGGATTTTTAATTAATTTTTAGTTAAGTACTTATTTATCCATTTAAATAAATAAAATTACATAACAAATGATTCATTTAACCATTTATATGTGGGTTTGCATAGATATTCTTCATTCATACTTACTCATCCAAAGGATCTTCACATGTGAAATAATAATTGCCAAAGTTCTATACCTCTCGTAAAGGAGGGAGATGAATTACCAAATGAAAGATATGAATAAAAATGTGGTGTTATTAATCTTTATATGGGATATTTAAAATATTTAGTAAATATATGACCAATCCAAGGCCCACATCCTATGCAAACACCCTAGTTTAACCAACCCAATAAGTATCAAAGTCAACAAGATATACAAATCACACTATTCTTGTGTGGTGCTTCTTTTTGGAATAAACATGTGGATCATACATAAATAAGTACTACTTGAAATATAATACATTTATAATAGATTGGTTTTGAGCTAAAATACTTACAAATAAAATGATATTGGAAACAATCCATGTGAAATGTAATAATACCAATTTCTTGTGGTTATAAAGTAATTCAAACAAGGATTTGGATTATGCCTACTATATTTCCATATGAATTTACAATGGGAACTCTTTTTTATACCAAATGGAAACCAAAATTGACTAAAATTAGAAAACTATATCATTTTATCATAAAGTAAAATTGATCCATATTATGAATGATAATAGTGGTTATTTTACTACACATGTAAATCATGAGGAAGAGCATGTTATGCACCGTTTCAACTTATCCAACCTTCATTAAGATAATGTAAATTATATAAATTATGGTTGAAAGGTCTTAAATATTCAAAAAATACCAAAAAAATTAAAAAATGTCAAAATTTGGAATGATATTAATTCACCAAATAAATATAAATCCAACAATATATCACAATGATATGAAAATATATAAAAAAATATGAATAATATATAAGCCACTTTGAATGGGAAACCTTTTAAATGCTTGTAATAAGAAATGAATACTCTAATATGATGATGAAAAAATAACCCTAACTCTTATACATAGTCTTTCAAGGCCATGGAAAACCCATAGGATCACCTACTAAGTATATGAATACATAAAAAAAATGAAAAATATATGCAAAAGGGTGATGCAAGCCACAAATCAACTACAAATATCCCTGGACATGCCAATGGTTAAGGGCATATCAAGCCACTACCCTTCAAAATAATGTTGTCCTCAATGTTGAAGCAATCTTAGTTGTTTTTAAATGAAGGATTTATCCTCCCATGTAACATATTTATAAGGTTTATTCATCCATTTGAACATATAATCTATAATCAGTCTGGACCGTAGATTCTTAGTCCATGTTTGAAGGACCATTTTAGGATCAAGAATAACCCTCCCTTTCTCATCTAATTTTGGTAAATTATTTTTAGTGGTAACCCTATGTCCAATGACCTTATTAAGGTAATATACATGAAATATTTGATGAATGTGAGTGGATGGAAGAAATTCTAGCTTGTAGGCCACACTACCAATTTTTTACAAGATATGATAAGGGCCATAATACTTACAAGCTAGCTTGTTATAGTTTTTATGTTGATTTAAGGAAATATGATTATATGGATGTAAGTAAAAAAAGACCCAATCACCAATTTAAAAATGCCTCTCACACCTGTGTTCATCTACCTATTACCTCATATGATTTTGGGATAAATCTATTTTTTCATGTAAACTAGCAAGGAATTTCTATTGATGTTGAAGGTGTTCTTCCACTACACGTACCTTTGGGTGGGAATTCAAGGGTGAATTGAGGGATGGATGATGCTATTGATACAATTTCATAAAAGGATACATTTTTTATGAACTATGCACTAACATATTATACCACCATTTAGCCAAGGGCAACTATTGACCCCATTTATCCTATTTATCTAACACAAAACAATGAAGGTACCCTTCTAGAAACTTGTTGATTACCTTATTTTGTCTATTAGATTGAATATGATAGGATGATCTATGAGACAATTGGTTTCCCAAATATGAAAATAATTATATCCTATAATTACTAGTGAATATGAGATCTTGATGACTAACAATAATTTTGGGAGTACCATGCAATTTCTAAACTATATTGAGGAAGGTAGAAGCTACTATATTGGCAACTAATGGTTGAGATAAAGAAAAAATTTAGCATAGTTTATGAGTCTATCCAAAAAAACCATGATAACATTTCTACCTTCAATTCATGATAACCCAATAATGAAATCCATAGATACCTTTTCACTTCATTGACTATGGATGGATAAAGGTTGTAAAAGATGTGGAGTTTTAATGGTTTCACATTTATTTTGTTGAATGACCATAATTTTGACCACATATTTATATACATCCCCTTGAGTCCTTTTCAAAAAAATCCTTCTTGACTCTATGATATGTTTCAAAAAAACCTAAGTGACCACCAAGTAAAGATGCATGAAGCTCGTGAAGGATTTTCTATTTGAGAATGGAATTTTGATACAAATATAATTTATCTTTGTAGCATAATGCATTCCCCTTCCATATAAAATTTTCAATCCCATATGAACCCTAATATAGATTTTGAATTAATGCATGGGTAGTACTATGATTTTCCCATTATGTCCTTATTTCTTTGAGATATTCTACTTGCCAAATGGTCATGGTACATAATAATGCCTCAATTAGTTCATCTTGCATAAAAAACACATCAGCCACCAAATTTTCTTATCCTTTCTTATAAACTATTTCAAAACCAAAACCTAACTATTTTATCACCCAGTTTTGATGTTATTCATAGGATAACTATTGTTCTAAAAATATTTAAGGCTATCATAATCAATCTTTACTTGAAATTGATGACCCAATAGATAAGATCTCCATTGTTTCAATGCATGTAGAATAACCATCATCTCTTTCTCATAGATGGTTTTGATCTAATTTTTACCCTTAAATTAAAGACTTTCAAAGGCAATGGGCCTACCCTTTTTCATGATTACTACACGTATATCATATCTAGATGCATCACATTCAACCATAAGGTTTTTAGAAAAATATGGAGTAGCCAATATTGAGGTGGTACACAGAGCCATTTTCAGTTGTTTAAATACCTTGATAGCTATATCAGTCCACTGGAAGGAGTTTTTATTCAACAAGGAAGTGATCAGTGTTGGAATATTACCATAGTATTTTACAAACCTATTATAGTAACTAGTTAGCCCCATAAATCCCCTTAGTTACTTAAGTGTCTTGGGAATCTACCACTCCATGATGCATTTAATGTTTTTAGGCTCAAATTTTA
This sequence comes from Torreya grandis, assembly GCA_037957365.1. Classification (NCBI taxonomy): domain Eukaryota; kingdom Viridiplantae; phylum Streptophyta; class Pinopsida; order Cupressales; family Taxaceae; genus Torreya; species Torreya grandis. The sequence goes on along the minus strand of JARHVA010000313.1, from coordinate 4,522,871 downwards.
CTCCCTAATGTGATACAATATGAACTAGATATTCCACTTACTAAAATCCAAAAGCACATTTAGATAGTTTAGTATATAACTAATGTTATTCATTAATTGAGAGTATTTGTTTCATGTGATACAAGTGGTCTTCCCAATTTTTGTTATAAATAATTATGTCATCAAAAATCATAAGTATAAACTTTCTCAAAATTTACCTAAAAACTATATTTATCAACCTCTTAAAGATGGATGGTACATTGGTGAGACCAAAACGCATGACCAAAAATTCATAATGGCCTTCATGAGTATAGAAGGATATTTTTAGGAATGTCATCATCATGGATCTAGATTTGATGATAACCATAATGAAGATATAATTTGGTAAAATTAACAACATCATGTAATTCATCTAACAAATCATCAATTATAGGAATAGTAAACTTATCTTTGATATTGAGCTTGTAGATCTCTCTATAATATGGGCACATTCACCAAGTTTCATCCTTATTTTACACCATTACTCCTAGAGAATAATATTCACTTTGGCTATGGTGAATGGTTCCATCATCTAAAAAATCTTGTACCATTTTTTCAATTTCACTCTTCTAGGTATAAGAATATTTATATGCTCTAATTTTGGGTAGTGTACTTCCAAGAATGAGTCTGATGGCATGATCATGTGTATAGCTAAGAGGAAGACCTTTTGGTATGGGGTAAAAAATAACCGAATGTTCATCAAATATTTTTTGTAAATTAGGATAGGTAGACTCCTTATTCTGGTGAACATTAATGGAAAAAAAGCATGCCCCAAATCCTTTAGCATTTTAGTCATTCGATGTGAACTAACCACTTGTGGAGATTTAAATCTCAACCCCCATAGTTCTATTAGCTTGCCTCTAGAATAAAAATTTATGAATAGATCTTGGAAATTCATCTCAATAGCACCCAATGTGGTGAGCCATTAAACTCCTAAAATGATGTCAGTCCCACCCATAAGAATAGTAAGCGAAGGAGAATCTACAAAATAGTCCCCAATTACTAACTTAACACTATGGAATTTTATATAATAATTAATTGTACCACCATCTATAGTCATGACTTGAAATTTTGGGGCTAGGTAGATGAAAGAATTTAAATGACTAACCAACTTACTATTGATGAAAATGTGTATATTACCTAAGTCAATCAACACCAAAACCTTCTATTTCTTAATGAAACCCACCACCTTAAGAGTCTAAGGAGTAGAAATACTTGTAAGGGCATGGTAAGAGATAGTAGGTTAAGAATCTATAAATTCATCCTTGGGTCATTAAAAACCCTCTCCAAATGCCTCCTCATCTTTTCCATCCTCATCAGCCCCTTCAACGTAAAATAACTTATTTTTAACACATCAATGACCTTTGATCCATTTTATATCACAACCATAACATAACCCTTTGGCATGCTTCTCCTCAATTTTCTATAGTGTCAATTTGGCAAGTTGAGGTAGTGATGGAGTTGGGAAGGTGTGTTCTTAGTTAGTAGTGAAAAAAATACATTTAATCATCTCTTTTTCTTATACTAAATGTGCCCTTTGTATATCACAACATAAAATTTGGGGGTTAAACATAGGAACCTACAATTGAATACTATCTTTTAGTCCAACTAGAAAAAGGTCAGTCAAAATTTCCTCAATGATATATGTTGGCACTAACATACCCCCATTTTTTTGAAGATTAGGACCCTTGAAAAACCCTAAAGTTTAAACATGAAATATGGGATGTTAGGATCATTTTTAGAATTTTAAGATCATCCAATTTGTTAAAATTAGGCTTCAATGGTTTTATTTTTCTTTAATTTGTACTAGCATCACTAATAAACAATCTTTATTGCTTTTAATTATAGAATCTATGGTGTTTGTCCTCAAGAAATTTAGGTTTCATAACCTTAGCCAGAACCCTTAGTTTAAATTTGAATATTGGTGGGAACCAAATTGGTGGGAACCTTCTACAAATCCATTGTTTATAACTAAGGATAAAGTTCATGTTTTAATCTTAGTCATGTTCTTCAATAAAACTAAAACTTAAACTTAAAATGCTTGGTCCCCTTTGTTATTTTCCTCTTTAAAATTCCTTGTATGCCTAACTAGTTTTTTTGTAGGGTCCTTTGAATATTTCCTAACTTAGCCTAAAATTTTAATCCTAAGGCCCCATTGTATTTAATAATATAAATGAGGCCTTAATATTAACATCTTAGCCTAAGTTCCAATCTTTTGAAACCATTTTTATGTTATCTTGGTCATCTGTTTATCCCTAAGCCTATAGTTTTAATTCTAAATCCCTGATGTATTTATTAATACAATAAATACCTTAGTATTAACACATTAGCCTATGTCTTAATAATAATTTCTTGAAATTAACTTCCTCACATCGCATAAGATACAATATCCTTCATTTTATCATGGCCTTCGATCCAATAGAGAGAAAGAATCCCAAACTTTGACTTAAACAACATGCCTCTCAAGTGATCAATAGTTCACACTTCCTCATGGAACTCTAGTCAGATGACATGAGTAAAACTAATAGGATATTACACATAAATCCCTAGACTAATCATATTCAATCCCTTATATCATGATCAATGGTTCTCATTTACTCATGAAGATCCGATCGGATGAAGTAAAAATTAGTTGAAAAGACAAAGGATTATAGAAGGCATGAATTATTAACATGTATAACCCTTACATTAAAGTACTAAAATATAAGAGACCTACTTGGTATAAAAAAATAATTGTGAGCAAGCTCACAGATTATGATCAATGGTTAATGCTTCATTATAGATTTTGATCTAATGGAGCCAATTAAATTCAAGATCTAGGGAAGAACCATGGAGGTGCCAAATGGAATTATTACATTGGGTTATAATAATTTGATGAGCTTAAAATTTATATTTCTATGATCATCATTTGATGTATATGAGGACATATTTGATGTTCATATGACCCTCAACTTTAAGCCCATAAAAAAAAGTTTCACTAGATTAAAATTGGCATTCATACGACCATAATTTAACATACATGAGAACATATTTGATGTCCATGAGACTATCAAATTAAGATAATGAATTTTTATACATAAGATCATAATATGCTCTAAAATCTTGTTCAAAGGCTTGGGAATGTCTTTATAATCTAAGGGATGTCCTTGAAAAATGCTCAAACACTAGAAATATTCAATTTGTAAAATATGGAAATGGTCTTATGATCTAAATATATGCAAAATAAACTTAGTCTAAATCTATACTTTAAGGTCCCCATGGAATTTTGTTTAAATACTATGAACCTTAGACTATAGACTTATACTAAGTCTTATTTTAAAAGGAGGTCTTTAATATACATAATTTGGAACAAATATTTCTAACCAAAGGTTTTCATGCATTTTTTTATACATTAAAACCCTTTTAACATTATACCATTATATCATTTGGAACCCCTTTTGAGCATAATTTGTAAGGTTGGGCATAAATATTTTATACCAATGCATACATTGTGTTTTCTAAAACACAACATAAACACTAGATTATAACATTTAACCTTGGTCCCCTTCATGTAAATTTGGAAAACTTAGGCATAAATTTCTTAGCCTATGATCTGTTTTATGTTTAATAAATGCACAATAAAAATTAGCCTAAGGAATTTAATCATAAGTCCCATTTTAATAAAATTTTAACTTGAAATTTGTACATATCTACATTTTAGTGGTTTATGATTCATCAATGGATTTTGATCCAATGATGTGAGGCTCTCATAGACTTTTCAACAAGACCTCAAGAGCCCACAAATTCAATGCATGGTGAAAGCTCATTTGAAGCAGAGATGATAGGATGATCTAATGGTTTACACTTTGTCATTGGATGTTGATATAATGGTTTGAGGGTGATCATGAATTTTTGAAGGTCAGTGAGTTCACTACATGTATAATGTTCATTCAACAAAGCACTGACATAGGATTTGGAGCATGTGGAGGCATGTAAAGATGCCAAGTGTCATAACCATAGATATTGTCATAAAAGATTCAATCATAGGCAAGGGCCTAAATTAAAATCAATGGTTTATGTTAATCTATGATTTTGATCGTATGATGCAAAATAAATAAATGCATTTTAAATACCAATGGCTAGTGCTAAAATGGCATTTATGATAAATGTCATGAAAGGCCTAGATTGATGCCACATAGGCACCACATAAGAAGAATAGGACAAAATATAAGATCTTATGGGCTCAAAAATGTAATTGTATAAAGGCAAAGGTATAAATAAAATCAAAGCCACATATAAGCTAAAGCCTAGATATATTCTACCATTAAAGCTACAAAACCGTAAACCCTACATAAAAATAACCCAAACAGTCTCAATTAGTTACAATTTTATCCAAGGAGAACTTAAGTGTGTTTTTGAGTGAAAGAGAGCTTTCACATATATCATTTGTAATATTGTTTGAGAAATTTTTAGAAGACACCATGGCATCATGTATCCAACAACTAAAAGAGGAGATCTAAATGTAATTGTTGATAGATAGTAAAGGGCTGATTTTCAAAGACATAAAATTAGACCTTGCTACCTTGAATGTCCCAAAAATTAGGAATTTGTCTGAGCTCTTCTTCATGGTAAGGGAGTTTTCACCCATTTATTAGGAGGAATAGATATTTTACACCATAATTATGAAACACTATGGCATGGTTGTAGTCCATATGGCTGACCTTGACCACTCCATGGTAAAACTTGAGGTACTACATTGTATAGACATCCTTACTCCAATCATTTTTGACTGTAGAGTGGATAATAAATGGATCATTGGGGATGGAAATACCAAAAGGGTAGCCTATAATTCCCCTATTACTTTTGATAAATTTATAAGCTCCCTCTCCCTCGTGTATACCTATCTAAGATCAAATAATTTACCAAAAATCATGACTTGGACTCCATCCTTAGAACCTAGTTGCATCAAGGACCTCATATCTTCAAGGACTTTGAAGGCAAAATCCTAATAGTCTAATTTAGGGAGGGCATCAAGGTAGTAATGACACTATTTAACTGAGCCTTTGGATCCCCCTCAACCACTTATGTGAATAAAATTTGGGTTCCCTTTCTACATTTCATGGTGGAAGAAAAGCTCACCCCTCCAATTGGATATTTAATAAGTGTTTTCCTAGCCAAACAATTTATTGCCATTAAAGGAAAGACATCTAAGTAGTTTTACATGATGTCATACCTACTATATTCCCTACTAGCCTTAATAAAATTCTTTAGTATTAGAAATTGGTCTCTTGAGGGAAAAACTAACCTTTCCCACCATTACTCTAAGTTACACATCGTTAAGTATAGGAATCATATGTATTTTATTTATGACTACATTTACCTGGTAATGGTGGAGGCCATCACAAGTGTTACCATGCCTAGGGTACATCCACTCATCAAAAATTATGTTGAAATTATAGGGGACATATGGTATTACCCTAATTATATAGTTATTAGGATTGAGATGATCATGTCCCAACCCAATAAATTGTCAATATATGCTCCAAGTAAGCTTAAAGATTAAGAAATTACCACCCAACTCATCCATGACATTGATAGGACCTATAAGGAGAAGAGGAAGGGCCTACTCCACCCTTTCCCCTTGATTTTTGGGAAAACCATATTGAAATACTATAAATAATTGGAAATCATGTCCACACATAGGGACTCATTTGGCTTTTAGCTGGATGAACTCAAGATGTGGGATCCAAATAACATAGTGGGTGAACATTTGAAGGACAAGGAGATCTCCAAGCTCAAGTATGTACATGAACTTGGTGTTCATGACACCATATATATTAAGGGTAAGAATTATGTAGAAGTATTGGCTAGGATCCAAGGCCACAACATCAAACTTGAACATAGTTTAACCAAGGATGATAAGCCATCAGAAAAAGCATGGAATATGTATCATTTATAATATCAATTATCTCTAGGACCATTTAAGATGGACCATGAGTAACCTGAGGTAGAAAAACTAGAAACATAGTCTCAAAGACAAATTATGCAAGTCTAAGATGAACAAGGCTATGGCAAAGAGAAAGTGAGAGAGGAGAGATTGGAAGAAAGACCTAGGGAGGTTCCCTCATCTTCAATACTCCCATAAAGACCACCTTCCCCAATTTAGTATATTGATATGATTGTCTTAGAACCTGAAGAGACACTTGAGGGTGCTCTCAAGGAGTTTGCATAGGCATATGATATAGACAATGAGGACTAACTTGAAGAAGCACAAATCTAAGTAGGAAATCCTAGAGATGATCTTGCTCTCAGTATGGTCCCTATACCATCTCAAGAAAATAGGAAAGTAGAGATAACATTGGTTCCTCTAAGACTAAAGAAGAGGCCAAGATTGACCATATTTCACACCACAAGTGAGATAAATTTGTTCAGTGATGAATTCCCCATCCATGGGCCAATTATCTTAGACTAGTTCATTTATGGGAAATTACAAAAAATCCCCTCTTCCCTATTCATGGGCCATGACAAGATTTCATGATGTTGAGATACAAGATGATATGAAGCTAAGGATAATGGATATGGTGAAGGATCAAGAAGAGAGGATAGTTTTGGTCACTTAAGGACCAAAAATAAAGAATATGGATGCTCCTAGAGCATCAAGAGGCATAGATGTAGAGGTCCCAAAACCTCTAAAGCTCACAGGCTCATCTACCACTATTCAATTTAATCCAAAAATATCTAGATTAGAAAGAGTTACCACCATGATTTCTATGGTTAGAACAAAGGAATTCACCTTCCAAAATGTTGAGCGCTTTGTAGGATTAAATTTTGTGGGAGGTCAGTAATTTTCTAAAGCTACCATTCATGAAGAAGATGTGGAAAGCTTGATTGAGGCCCAATTAGCATAGGCTAAAGTTGGGTTCTAGGTCATGAAGCATAGGATCTTGAATTTATGAAAGGAAAAATAAAAATTTGAGACATGGGTAGTTCTATCGATACCTAAGGTAGTGATAAAGGTGCTTGAGAAGTCATTTTATGACATGTTTAAAGCACTCAAAAAAAATAAGCTAAGGTAGAGTGCATTGTCCAATAGTTTTGTCACCAAATGGCAAGCTTCAAAAGATAAGATAGTTGAGCTTCTCAAAATTCAAGCTAGGAAATAGATCTTAGGCTTCAAAACCATTAGTTTAGGACACATTAGCACAATTATAGGAATTGTGGTTGACAAGGTTCAAAGTTTTAGTGCATGGCATAATGATGTGGAAATACTCCTAGAATGTGATAAAAACCTAATTGAAATAATTAAATGGATTTTTGGGACCATGTTTACAGACCCTACACAATAAGATCCTAGAAATGATATTCAATGTTGGAGAGAGGATAAATGAAGCTAGGAGCATTGAAGAAGCCATGGCTAGAAATGATAAATAATTTGATGACTTAGAAGATCAAGAGGATTAGTTTATATTAAATATTTCTATGGATCTAGAGATAGTTGATGAGCAACATGCTAAATCTATATGCATCCTCTAGTAACAAGTAGAGGCCCCCCTAGTAAATTAGACAATATTCTATTTTGTAAAATTTTGTAACATTTTGAAATAGAGTATTCCATTATAAAGGCATATGCTAGCTTGTTATCATGTTTGCCTCTAGGCAAGGCTAATTGTGAAGAACAAATGTATTTTAGAACATGTAAGGATAGTTGTCCTTATCTTTTGTACACATGTGTATTATAACTAACTGGTATACTACCTAGCCTTTATATAAAGGCATGCATATTACCATTTGTAAGGGGAGATATTTTTAAACAAATTTTGTAAAATTGAAGTAATTAATATAATCAAGGAATTATATAAGGATTGTACACATTTGATATGTCAATTGCTAATATAGCTTTTCTCTCAATTTCTAGTTGATGTCTTGAATTTGAATGGTTTCTTTGAATTCTAAGCTACATTTTATAATCATAGGGTTTCTAATTTTTTCATATTCTAGATAATTTTTAAGATCTTAGGTTCTACTTCATTTTATTTTTTATCTATATTTAAATGTGAAAATGTTATTTGATTATGGTAGTAAATCCTTAAAGAAGACCTAGTTCTTACTTGTGACTCTTTACATTATCCTTTACATTTTTATTGATATATAGTGGAATTTGAGATAAGGATATTTTACATTATATAAATATTTTAATGCTTGCTAAATTTTATTTGATGCTTTTTCATGATATTTGAGATTAAAATTCGTAATCGCTCATTTCTTTTTTGCCTTATCCTTCATTTTGCTCTTTTTTATACCAGATCACTTTAGTTTTATCTTCATTATAAATATCCACTTGGATTAGTTTGTAAGATTAAATATGGAAAATAGTTCACTAAATATTGATATTTTTTTTCTAAATTCATAAATAATGGATTAGGGTGGCTTCGAACCACTAAATCATATAATTATTGTGGCACAGTTTATCTTTCTCTTTTACTATTTCACCACAGGTAACTAGATTGTTGAAACCTACAACTCATGCTCATAATTTTATAAATTTTAAAATGAGAAGTGTTCTTTAAAAAATAAGAGTACCTATGGTTCATTTAGAATCATCAATAGGAGAAGCTCAACTAGTGATAGAAGGAGGGCCAAATCTTAGTGAATTCTTTCAATCTTTGCTGATCTTAGCATGTTTTTGTCTAAGATCAGTGTATCTCTATGTTTTTGATTGAATTATTTGCTTATAATTATAAATAACATTGATATTTTCTATTTTTTACTCATATTTGTGATTCCTTAGACAAATATTGGAGTTCTTTGATGTATTGATACTCATTTTCAGTAAATTTAACTTAAGCTTTAAAAATCCATAGTATTTGAGGTTAAGACAACTTGTTTTGATCAAAGGTTGGCATATATTTCATATATCTAAGTTCCTTTAGGATTATAATTATAAATATATATCATATTCATGTAATTATACAAATATTTGAGCTAATTCAATTAAAGATCAATGTCCTTTGTCATTTTTCATACCACCTTTACAAAATAAGCTCAATGTGAAGGTCTAAGTCTTATTCTTTATAAAGTTAAACCTGATAAATTATATTTTAGGTAGGATCCTCAAATTTAAAGTTAAAACTACCTAGGATTATAAAAATATCATAATCATAGACCAAGGATCTTTTGCTTGAGCTTAAGGCCCATAGGAAAGCTAGATGTGACAAAGGTAGATGTAGGAGATCTAAGTATCTTCTGACTTCACCCTTTCAAGGTGCCTTTGCCCTTAGTCTTTGTCCAAATATGGCCTAGCTAGGAGAGTCTTCAATCAATGTACCATGGGTGGTGCATGATATCCCATGTAACCCAAAAAAGTATCTACCTAAATTTAGTCTAATGGGTATAATAACTGTTGAGGAACATATAAAATATTTTAAATCTACCTTAAGATTGCTAAATTTTATTCATGAGGATGTAGCTTGTAGGTTATTCCCCTTCACCTTTAAGGATTCTACTTATGAATGGTTTTTAAACATGCCTAATAATTACATCACTAGATGGAATGATCTCAACAATGCATTTATAGATCAATTTGTTAATAGTATTAGTCCTTGTGTTATCTACCATTAGTTCACCACCATTAGAATATATGTGTTTTAATGATAGATTTCAAAAAATGTTTATTAGGACCATAAAACCCTATAATCTTAATGATGTTTTAGCTCTAAAGGTTTATAAAGATGTAGTGGATCCCATGACCTCTATGTTTTTGAAGAGATCCATGCTAGCCATAACTTCATTAGTTAGAGCCTATGCTAAGGTATTAACCATCAATGATCAGATGTAGGCCAAAGGGAAAATGACATATTCTATGCCAAACATCAACCCACAAATTCTTGTGATGAACTTATTCCCAAATAATAACTAAAATCTCCTAGCCTTAAATCAACTCCCAGACATAACTCAATTACCATTGAGTCATACAACTCCCAATCAGAACTTAGAATTCTTAAATAATCCTACTAGTGGCTTCAATAAAAATCATTAAATGGCTTTAGTACCATTTTCTAACAATACTGATGTAGAAAAAATAGGCCAACCTTTTAGAGGCCATAACTTTTGACCCGTAACTCTGTTTGAACTCTTCCACATGCCAAAATGATCGTATAAAAATGTTTAATTCTTCCCTAAGCATATATATCCACTTAGATTTGATTTTGATATTTTTAGAGGCCAAAAAAGATCATCTATGTTTTTAAATTAATGTTTAATGATTTTCTTAAGAATTTTCTATTTTTAGAAATTATATATTTTTAGAACCAAAAGTCAACTTCCTAGGTACATAATTCTGAAACTCCTGAGAATGAGAATGAATCTATCTTAAAAATGGTCCAAAAGTTAATCACTAATTTTCTTCAGTTACAAAAAAAATTTGGAAATAGTACTAAAAGTTCAAGTAGGAACTCTCATTTCAAAGCTATAATAGGCCAGTTGATATATTTTAAAATGATAGGTTTCATAATAATAGGAATAATGACCCATCTTCTAAAAAGAAGACAATGAACATTAACCTCACTGATATTGCATGACCTAATTCTTGTAGGGTACATTGCATAGCCAAACATGGGGAAATTAATTGTATAAAATTTTGAAAAGCCTTTGAGGCTTTCTAAGAGGAGTTTGAAAATTTTAAGTGGTCCCTAAAAAGGATAATGGTGTAATTACTTCTAGGTCTAATTCATCTGATCAAGCCTTCATAGTAGACACCTTTTATTTCCCCTTTCAAGAGGAAAATGAACTTGATGAGATCCCTGAGGAGATCTAATCCTTTTAATAGTTCTTGAAAAATACTGATCCCTCGAGGAATAGAGAGTAGGGGCATGATTACCTCAATTCCTTCAAACAATTTAGGAACTCCTCTAGATACTTCTTCAAAAAACAATCCTGAGTCACCTAAAGGGAGTACTTCTAAACCTAGGATTAAAATTACTAGTTCTTATAAGACTGGTTATAACATAATTGAGAACATGAAAAAAATAAATGATAATATCACTTTACATGAACTCACATAGATTAAAAATCAAAGGGACATCCTACTAGAGGCATTATCAAAAGGATCCAATAATCCACCCAAGGCTAATCATGCCAATGTGACTGCGCACAAAGCCAATGTTGAATCTCCTCCTTTCTTGCTCAATGTTAATATGTTTGGCAAAAAATTACATAATTACTTATTATATTTAGGATAATATACCAATATCATGCCTATAAGTATATACAAATAACTTGGCTTGACTCCCATTAAGTTTGGTAGGGTTATCACCCAATTAGACATGTTTAGAGTTAGATTAATAGGGGAGCTTCTAAATGTTCACATGCAACTAGAATTTGAGCCTAGGGTGCAATAATTAATTTATATTCAAGTTTTTGATACTATCAATGTTTATGGAATATTATTAAGTAGGGAATGGACCAATGATTTGAATGGTTACAAGTTTACAAATTACTCACATTTATGGCTACCTTAGAAGAATCAAATCAGGGTTGAAATGGAACCATGTATGAGACATATGATAATAGAATACAATGCTATGAATGAGAGGGTAAACATAATTTACTTAAACTTATGGGTTTTACAATAGATACTAATAAATTATGTGATCCCAAAAGTGCTCATGTTGTTCCTATACTGTGGAAATTACATTTTGATGGTGCTAGGAGTATTGTTTAATTAGGTGTCGATATTATTTTGACTAACCCTACTAATAAAAAGTACCATGATTATTAAAGTATTAAATTCCTCCATACTGACAATCTTTTTGATTATGAATCCCTTATCCTAGGTTTACAATTTTCTGAAAAGAATAAGATCAAGGAACTACTAGTTTATGGAGATTCAGAACTAGTGGTCAACTAGGTAAGAAGCAAATACAAATATAAGCTCTCATAATTGAAAATGTATAAATTAAAATTATAGGATTTTATTGAATCCTTTGATGCCTTTGACATCCTTTCTCTCCCAAGAGGAGAAAACCAAGCTATTGATGAGTTGGCATCTACTACAGCCAACCTCATGCCCAACTAGGACTCCCCTAATTTTAACGTTGATATGATCCCTTGTCCTTCAATGCCTAATAATGTTAACCATTTACAAGTTTTAAATTATTATCAATAGATATTGGATTTCAAGACTAACTATGGAGCATTTTATGCTCATATTATTGATGAGACCAATGAAAATATATCTAACGAGGATAAGTTCAATGGTAAAGTCATTTAGTTAAATGAAAATAAGATCCCTAAGGGGATGATTTATTTAGAAAGACAATTTGATTAGGAAAAATTGGCTAAGGTTCCCAAGGTAAGTGGGAAAGATTATAATTTTTTTGATCTTTGTCTCTAAGATCAACCCTAGCTAGTAAATGTTGAAAAAGACTAGACAAATATGGAGAACAAAAAAGCTAAAGATATCCTTACCCAAGGGTCATTACACAAACTATACCCCTTAGGTAAAGCTTTAAACCTTTTAGGAAGAAAAAATTACTAGTAAACCCTATCCTAGAACCCATGATCTTTAAGGAGGTCAAAATATTACTAGATATTAGGATAGTCTTCCCCATCAGGAATTCTACTTAGATGGCTAACTTAGTGCCAGTCGGGAAGAATAATGGTGAGATTAGACTTTGTATTGAATTTAGAAACTTTAATAAAGCATTAGAAAATGATAAGTATCCTCTCCCTTCTCTATACCAAATAATTCAATTTGTTTTAGGTTCAGCTATGATGTCTTTTCTTGATGACTTTTTAGGTTAGAACTAGGTATTGGTTGATAGAGAGGACATGATGAAAACAACCTTCAAAACTATGTAGGGAGAATTTGCCTACAAGAGGATGCCCTTTGGTCTAATAAATGTAGGATATACTTTCTCAAGAGATATGTACCATGCCTTCTAAGCCCTAATAGGTAAAGGCATCATTCTTTATATGTATGATCTATCATTTTTCTAAAAATAGGGAAAATCACTTCATACATTTGTAGCATGTTTTTGAAATATGTAAAAGGTATTTAATTTCATTAAACCGTAAGAAGAGTATATGTTGTGTGATATAAGTAAAATTATTGGGTCATTCTATGACCAAATATGGGATCTTTATATATCCTAAAAGAGTGGAGGCCCTATCTAGAATAGAGCCCACAAATAATAGGAAAGATATAAAGTCATTCTTTGGTAAGATAATTTTTGTGAGAAAGTTAATTATATATTTTTAGAGATTGACAATATAATGAATGACATGTTGAAGAATGATACCAAAATCACATGGAATGAAGAGTCATAAAGGCATTCAATAATATCAAGGAAGCCATTAGCTAGGCTCCAATCCTCGTAAGTCCTGATTTTTCAAGGAATTTCTACCTCTATTCCATTGCATTTGATCACACTATGGCTACAATATTGACTCAAAAAATTTATGGACATTATCACCCAATAGTTTCTATGAGCACTAATTTTAATAATTCTTGGTTAAATTATTCCTTGATTGACAAGTAGGCATATGCATTAGTAAAGGTAGTTAAGAAATTCATGCATTACATCCTTAGAAATAAGGCACATGTTATCTTACCTGACCGTACCACCAAACTTATGTTAATTTAAAATTAATTGGGAGAGCTTATAGGTAAGCGGATGTTAGTTCTATAGGAGTATGACTTAGAAATGAAAATAACAAAATTGGTAAGATGCCAAGGTCTGATCTATATGATTGCTAATACTAACCCTAAGCTAAGTATTATGCAAGTGGATTAATAAAACTTTCAAGTTATTGAGTGGTAAGATTTAATCATACATTTTATAATTAATGATACTTGTCCTAAAGGATTATCTATAGAGTAAAATAGGGCCCAAATATTGAAGGTAACCCACTACTTGATCAAGGATGGGGTTTTGTATAGAATAAATTTTAAAGGGGTTTATTTGAGATGCGTCTCACAAGAAGAATCCACATATATCATGAGCACATTTCATGAAAATATGGGTAGTGGACATCCATCTAAGAGAACCATAGCCCATAAAATTCTTAGAGCTAGCTATTATTGGCCAACTATTTTTAAAGATGCTCACAAACATGTGAGGGAATGCCACTCATGTCACATTTTTAGCACCAAGGAGCCAAAGGCAATAATGCCTTTGCATCTAGTCATGGTTGACAAACCCTTTACATAATGGGGATTAGACTTTATTGGGGTAATCAACCCAAATTATTTTAAAGGTCATAAGCATGTCCTTACCACCAAAAAAGATTATACCAGGTGGATTGAAGTTACATCCACTAAACAATACATTATTGAAGAAGCGATCAACTTCTTGGAGGAAAAAATATATACTAGGTTTGGGACTCTAGTCTCTCTAGTGTGTGACAAAGGGTCTAAATTCATATCTATAGAGATTACTGAGTGGGATTATGATGATATAATTACTCTCAATTTTTCATCTAATAGTTATCCCTAAGGGAATGAGTCTTTGAATCTATAAATAAGAACCTGATGAAGGTAATCAAATTTTTTGCTACAAATAAGCCTAAGACATGGCATAAGCTCCTTAAATTTACACTTTGGGATTATATTATAAGAATAAAACAATAATTTATAGCCTTACCATTCCTAATGGTCTATGTATAAGAACCTATCTTTCCTATCACCTTTAAGCTATCCATATATATATTTATGTAGGAATATATGGAAGAAAGCTAAGAGCTTCCTAACTCTAGATTGATGGACATCATTCAGATGGAAGATGTAAGGGATAAATACTTTACTAACTTTAGTATAAATCATATTGTAGTTAAGGGATGGTTTGATAAAATGTAAAAGATTAGGCTGTCTAGATAAGGAGATGTAGTTATCCTTTGGGATAAATCATTTGAGCCTAAGGGAAAACATGGTACATTCACACCCTTATGGATTGGCTCATACTATATTGAAAAAACATTTGGAAAAAACACCTTTAAAATCAAAAATCTAGGAGTATAGTTTACATTGCCCACCAATGTGCAATACATCAAACACTACTTCTCTACTTCTCCTCCCAAGGTCTTTATGGAGTAAACTATAAGATGGTTAGATTTAGTAGGCTAGTTAGTTTCCTTTCAAGTTTTTCCTTAATATCCCTTATTTGTATATAAGCATGTATATATTTATTTTATTTCCTTTTTTTTCTTTATTTACTTCTTTCTATAGTCTGTTTCTTTCAGATTGCCTTGTTGATTGATTCTAATAGGTCCTTTTGGACCATCTTGACCTCAAAATTATGAAATTTGATTGAAAATTACCAAAATTCAAAAATTAATGTGTGTACCCCATGTAGATAATGACCATGGTCCTAAAATGTAAGCATAATGTTATAATTTACATAAATTGGTAAAGACCAATAGAAGAAGTTAACTATTTCATGAAAACTTGACCATTGTCTTGACCTCAAATTGGTTTTAAGAATACTTGTACTCATAGCGTGAAAATTAAAAATATCATGGTATATTCATACTAGAACTTAATCAACATCCTTGCCTAGGATAATGGTTGTATCCATAGGTGATTTTCTAAAGATCAAACACTTGACCAAATCCTAAAACCTAGCTATCATGGTTCCCAACCTTGCTAAAATCATAAAAGTCTCAAGAAAATAAAAAAGGAACTCAATGAAAACTCAAAATATTTATAAGAATAGGTGATTCTAGTAATCTCCATCAAGAAAATGGACACTTGGTTGGTAGTGGAATAAGGCCTTGAGTGGAATCAAAGGTATCCCTGTCAGGGCTATAGATGCCTAGTTGATATTAACACAATGTCTAAGCCTTCCCTAAGCTAAAATCATGGCTCTTAATGAACATATAAACATGCTATAATTTATTGTTAGTAGCTAAGGACATGAAACTTAAAAGTTATTTATTAAATAAACCCCATGGAAAATAGTAAGTGAAATCAAATAACACACATAGTGTGGCTATGTCTTGGTATTTGGCCCTAACTCTATGAGTACAAGGTTTATTTCAAAAATAATCTGATTTGGATGATGATATTTATCAAATGGATTGGGTGACCTAATGATTTTTCTAACCTAGAGTCTATAAGTTCTAACATATTACTATGTTTCCCCTATGAGTCACCATTTATTTTTAAAGACTGGGACCCTTGAAAAACCTTGAATTTTGAACATGAAATATGGAATGTTAGGATCATTTTTAGAATTTGAAGATCATCCACTTTGTTAAAAGTAGGCTTACTTGGTTTTGATTTTCTTTAATTTGGACTAACATCACTGATAAATGGTCTTTATTGCATTTAATTACATATTTTATGGTGTTTATTCCTGAGAAATTTAGGTTTGAAAACCATAGCCAAAACCATTAGTTTAAATTTGAATATTGGTGAGAACCAAATTCGTAGGAACCTTCTAAAATTCCATCATTTAGACCTAGGTATAAATTTCATGTTTTAAGCTTAGTCATTTTTTTAAATACAACTAAAAGATAACTTTATATGCTTGGTCACCTTTTTTATTTTCCCCTTTAAATTTCCTTGTATGCCTAACTAGTTGTTCATTCTACATGGTATTTTTAATATTTCCTAACTTAGTCTAATATTTTAACCCTAAGGCCCCATTATATTTACTAATACAAATGGGACCTTAGTATTAACATATTAGCCTAAGTTCTAGTTTCCCAAGTCCACTTTTATGTTAGCTAGGTCCCTTGTTTATACCTTAGCCTAAGGTTTTAATTCTAAAGCCCTGATGTAGTTATTAATATAATTGGGACATTAGTATTTACACCTTAACCTATGTCTTTATCACCAAGATCCTAACATTAAATTCCTTGTATCTGATAGGATCTAATGACCTTTGCTTTATCACAACCTTCAATCTAATAGAGCAAGAAAAGCCCAAACTTTGAATTAAATAGCATGCATCTCAGGTGATCAATGGTTGACACTTCCCCATGGCCCTTCGATCTGGTGGTTCAAGGAAAACTAATAGGATCTTGCACATAACTCTTTGGACCAATCATATTCTAGCCCTTGAATTGTGATCAATGGTTTTTGCTTTCTCATGAAGATCTAATTAGATGAAACAAAAAATACTTGAAAATTAAAAGGATAATGGAAGGCCTAAATGATTTACATGTAGGACCCTTACATTCAAGGATTAAAAGTAAAGGATTTTTCTTGGTAGAAAAAACCAACATGATCTAGCTCTTAGATCACAATCAATAGTTGATGCTTCATTAGAAATTTTGATCTGATAAAGCAAATTAAGTCCAAGATCCTATGATGTCCTATAGAGGTGCCAAGTGGCATTATCACTCAGGTCATAATAATTTGATGAGATTAAAATTAATGTTTATACCACCATCATTAGATGTCTATGAGGATGTATTTGACATCCACATGACCATCAACTTTAACCCCATCAAAATAAAAGCTTCACTAGCTTAAAATTGGCATTCATTCAATTGCTATTTGACATCCATGAGAATGTATTTGATGTCCACAAGATTGTAAAATTTAATATAATGAATTATTCTACCCAAGATCAGAATAAGCTCAAAAATCTTTATGGAAGGCTCATGAATGGTTTTATAATCTAAGGGAAGTGATTGAAAAATGCTAAAACACTAGAAATATTCAATTTTCAATATACAGAAATGGTCTTATGATCTAAATATATGAGAAATAAAATTAGTCTAAATATATACTTTAAGGTTCCCAAGGAATTTTGTTTAAATATCATGATCCTTAAACTATAGACTTATACTAATTCTTATTTTAAAAGGAGGTCTTTGGTACATTGAATTTGGACCAAATATTTCTAACTAAAGGTTTCTATGTGTTTGTTAATACATTAAAAACCTTTTAATGTTAGACAATTATATCATTTTGAACCCCATTTGAGCATAATTTGTAAGGTTGGGCATAAATATTTCATACCAATGCATACATTATGTTTGCTAAAATAGAATGTAAACATTGCCTTAGAACATTTAAACTTGGTCCCCTTTATGTAAATTTGGAAAACTTAGGCATAAATTTCTTATCCTAAGGTTTATTTCATGTTTAATAAACATGCAATAAAATTTGGCCTAAGGAATTTAATCATATGTCCCATTTTAATAACATGCTAACTTAAAGTTTGGACATCTCTATAGATATAGGGTTGACTCTATATTTTGATCTAATGACATGAGGATCTTATAGAATTTTTAACAAGACTCTAAGAGCCCAAAAATTTGACACATGGTGAAAGTTCATTCGAGGTAGAGCTGACAAGATGATCTGATGGTTCACACTTTGTTGTTGGATGTTGATATAATGGTGCAAGGGTACTCATAACTTTTCAAAGGTCCACAAGCTCACCGTGTGGCCAAGATTCATTCAATAAAGCACTAACATAGGATTTGGAGCATGGAGAGGCATATAAAGATGCCAAATGTCACAACCATGGAGCTTACCATTAAAAATACCAATCATAGACAAGGGCCTAGATTATAATCATTGACTCGTGTTAATCCAAGATTTTGATCCTATGATGCAAAATAAAGAAAGGTATTTTAAATACCAATGGATAGTTCTCAAATGAAATTTATAAAAAATGCCACAAAAGGCCTTGACCAATGCCACATAGGTGCCACGCAAGCAAAAAAGGACAAAATACAATATCTTATGGGCTAAAAGATACTAAGGTATAAAGGCAAAGGTCCAAACCAAATCCAAATCATGTATTATCCAAAGCTTGGATATATTCTACCATTAAAGTTAAAAAACACTAAACCTTACATAAAAGTGACTCAAATAGACTCTTACAATTTGATCCAAGGAGAGCTTAAGTGTGTTTCTAAGCATAAGAGATATTTCATAGAGATCATTTATAATCCAATGTGAGTAATTTATAAAATAAGGCACCATGGCAATGTGAAGGAAACAACTAAAAGAGGAGAGTGAGCTCTAGTTGTCAATAGATAGTGAAGAGTAAATCTTTAAAGACATTGAATTCAACCTTGTAGCCTTGAATGTCTCAAGCATTAGGAATTGTTCTAAGCTCTTCTTCATGGTGGAGGAGTTACCACCCATTTCCAAGGAGGAACAGACAATTACCACCACAAGTAAGAGACACTATGACTTGGTTGCCATCTAGATGGCTGATCTTCACCATGCCATGACAAAACCTAAGGTATTACATTATATAGATGTCATTGCTCATATCTTTGTTGATTGTAGATTGGATAATAAATGGATCATTAGGGAGGTAAATTCTAAAAGGATATCCTATATTTACCCTATGGATTTTGAGAAATATTATAATCTCCCTTTCCCCCATGTGGACCTATTTAAGATCAAATAATGGACCAAAAATCATGACCTGGATTCCATGCTTAGACCCTAACTGCATCAAGGACCTCATATCTTCAGAGAATTTGAAGGCAAAATCCTAATAGTCTAATTCAAGGAGGGCATCAAGGTAATAATGACCCCATCAAACCAAGCCTTTGTAGCCCCCTTAACCACTTATGTGAATAAAATATAGGTTCCCTTTTTACATTTCATGGTGGAAGAAAAGCTCACCCCTCTAATTGGAGATTTAATCAATGTTTTCCTAACCAAACAATTCACTGCAATTAAAGGAAAGACATCTAAGTGATTTTACATAATGCCATAGCTAATAGTTTCCCTACTAGCCTCAATCAACTTCCTTAGTATTATAAATTGGTCTCCTAAGGGAAAAACTACCATTTCCCTCCATTACTCTAAATTACACATCTTTAAGTATAGGAATCACATGAAGTTTATTTGTGACTACATTTATCTAGCAATAGTGGAGGCCATCAAAAGTGTTCCCATTCTTAGGGTCTATCCACTCATCAAATGTATGTTGAAATAATGAGGGACATATGGTATTACCCTAATTTTATAGTTATTAGTATTGAGAGGATCATGTCCTAGCCCTATAGATTGCTAGTATATGTTCCAAGTAAACTTACATAACATGAAATTGCCTCCTAGCTCATCCATGGAATTGATGGGACCTAAAAGGAGAAGAGGAAGGGTCTACTCAACCCCTTCCCCTTGATTATTTGGAAAACCATATTTAAATACTATAAATAGGTGGAAATCATGTCCACACATAAAGATTCATTTGGCTTTCAATAAGATGAACTCATGATGTGGGATCAATGAACATATTCTATCAACATTTGAAGGATAAGAATCTCCCCAAGCCTAAAGTATGTACATCAACTTAGTGTTCATCAAACCATATATATTAAGGGTAAGAATTATGAAGTATTGGATAGGATCCAAGGCCACAACATCAAACTTGAACACAAGTTAACCAAGGATTACAAGCCATCGGGAGAAGCATGGTAAATGCATCCTTTGAAATATTAGTTATTTTTATGAGCATTTGGGATGGAATAAGAGCAACCCTAGGTATAACAACCATAACCATATACTCAAGGGTAAATTGGGCAAGGATAGGGAGAACAAGGCTGAGACAAAGAGAAACTAAGAGAGGTGAGATTGGAAGAAAGACCCGAGGAGGTGCCCTCATCTTCAACACCTCCATAAAGGCCACCTTCTCCAATTTAATATATTGATATGATTTCCTTAGAACCAAAAGAGACACTTTAGGATGCTCTCAAGGAGCTTATAGAGGCATATGATATAGATAAGGAGGATTATCTTGATGAATCCTAAATCCAAGTAGAAGATCCTAGAGATGATCTTTCTCTAGGTATGGTCCCTATGCCATCCCAATAAAAGAGGAAATTAGAGCTAGCATTGGTTCCTATAGGACCAAAGAAGAGGCAAATATTTACCATCTCTCACCCCATAATTGAGATAAATTTGTTTAGTGATTAATTCCCCATCCATAGGCCAGTTATCCCAGACTAGTTCATTTGTGGAAAATTTAAAAAAATCCCCTCTTTCCCATTCATGGGCCATGACAAGAGTTTTTGATGTTGAGATACAAGTTGACATTAATCCATGGATAAGGGCTATGGTGAAGTAGAAGGAATATAGGAAAATTTTGGTCAGTCAAGGACCAAAAATTAAGAAGATGGATGCTCCTAGAGCATCAAGTAGCATAGATATAAACATCCCATAACCTCTAAAAATCACACACTCATCTACCACTATTGAATTTAATATAGAAAGAAATGGATCAGAAAGACTTACCACTAGGATAACTATGGATGGAATAGAGGAATTTACCTTCCAAAAGGTGGAGTCCTTTGTATGGTTAACCCCTATGGGATTTCAATAGCTTGGTGAAGCTACCATTCATGAAGAGGATGTCAAAAGCTTGATTGAGGCCTAATCAACAAAGGCTAAAGATTGTATCCAAGGTATGAAGTATATTAAATTAAATTTAGAGGCCTAATCAATAGCTTCTTAGTAAAATGCTTATAAACCCTGCACAACCCATTACCCTTGGAAATATAAGTGATGAAGAATTCAAACATATGGCTAATTTGGTAACCTAATAAATCAAAGGAAAGTGTCAAGGAAAATTTGAGGCTAATAATAATAAGATCCTAGACATGATATTTAATGTTGGAGAGAGGATAAATAAATCTAGGATCATTAAAGAAGCCATGGATATAAATGACAAATAATTTGATGACTTGATAGATCAAGAGGAGTGTATCTTGAAGCCTATTATGGATCTAGATCTAGTTGATGACAAGCATGTTAAATCTATGTGTATCCTCCAAAAACAAAAAGTAGAGGGCCCACCATCAAATTAGATAATATTTTATTTTGTAAAATTATGTAACATTTTGAAATAGAATATTTCATTATAAAGGCATATGCTAGATTGTTAGCATATTTGCCTTTAGGTTAGTATAATTATGAAGAAAAAATGTATTTTAGAACTTGTAAGGACAATTTTCCTTGTCTTTTGTACACCTATGTATTATAATTGACTGGTATACTACTTAACATTTATATAAAAGGCATGTATTACCATTTTTAAGGGGAGAGATTTTTGAGCAAATTGTGTACACTTGAAGTAATTAATATAATCAATAAAGTCTTCAAGGATTTTACATATTTGATATGTCAATTTCTAATATAGTTTTTTCTCAATTAGTAGTTGATGTATTGAATTTGAATGGTGTCTTTGAATTTTGAGCTGTATTTTCTAATCACAGGGTGTCTAATTTGTGCATATGCTAGATTAGTTGGATGATCTTAAGTTCTGCTTCATTTCATTATTGATCTATATTTAGATGTGTAAATTTTATTTAATTATAGTATTAAATCCTTAAATAAGACTTGGGTCTTATTTGTGACTCTTTACATTATCCTTCGAGGTTTTCTTGATATATAGTGGAATTTGAGATAAGGCTATTTTACATTGTATATTGGTTTGAATGTATGCTCAATCGTAGTTGATTATTTTTCATGATATTTGAGATTAAAATTGGTAATAACTCATTTATTTTCTACCTTACCCTTCTCTTTGCTCCATTTTATACTAGGTCACTTTAGTTTTAGCTTCATTATAAATATCTACTTGGATTAGTTTATAATCTTAAATTTAGAACATAATTTACTAAGTATTAACAAATATTTTCTACAATTCTTAAATAATTGACCAGGGTGGCTCCCAACCACTAAATCATATAAATATTGTGGCATACTTTGTCTTGCTCTATTTATATTTCACCATAGGGAACTAGATTGCCAAAACCTACAACTCATGCTCTAAAATTTCTAAATTTTAAAATAAGTGTTATTTAAACACTAAGAGAACATATGGTTCATTTAGAAGCATAAATAATATCCTCCACATGTAAGGATAAATTCTAAAATTGATGAATATAATCCTTTACTATTCCTATTTTTCATAATTTTGTTAACTGGTTAAATTAATTTTTACAAAAATTATCCTGATAGTGAAACATCAGTTCATAAGAAAATATTGACCATGTAACAAGAGCACCAATATTCTTATTTTAAGAATAAAACCAGTGATACCAAATGAATGGCTCAAGTTCTAGATATTAATATGCCACAACTACCTTTTTATAGATAAGAGTTTTGTGTAAATAAAATATATTTTCAATTTGAGTGATCAAAGTGAGTGGATCCTTACCATTAAACTTGTGCAAGTACACTTTTAGCAACATTGGTTTTAACCCCATATTAGTGGTGTTAGTATTGAGAGGAGGAGGACTAGAACAAAAGATTATAGGTTTATTGAGTGGTAAATGAGATGAAATGGTATCCAAATGTGTCATGATCCTTCACAATTGATTGCTCATGGCATTAAGCTCCCCTTGCATTATTGATATTTGAGTTTGGACTTGCACATCCTTCTACAGTAGGCCATGTAGATTTGACTAAATTTGAGAAATCACATCAGATGAGTTAAACTCCATATAATCTCCTAAAGGAGTTTTAGGGGTGTCTTGCCCTTTCCCCTATCCATGAGTGTTAGGACCAACCATATAAATTTTTGATGGTGAACCTTATTTTACTCCTTTGACCCAAATTTTAACATGTATGTTTTTAAATATGTTAGCCTCAAATCACAAATGTCAAACAATAGACCTAAAGTAATTTTTTACAAGGTTTCCAAAAATGTAAATAAATTTTAAAAATTATACAAATTGTGAGCTATGGAGTGAATTTATGAAAAATCCTAAAATGGTGATAAATTTTGAAAAATAGATCCAAATGATATAAAATTTTAATTAAATCTTACTTTAATGATTTCTCAACTCTAGTAAAATAATTGCATAGAAATTAGCAACTATTTTTTGAGATATATCTAAATTTTAAGATCTAGGGTTTTTGACATGATTATGGCCCAAATCGACACTCCAAATCAACGCTTTGATACCACTTGGAATGATATTAATTAATAAAATAATTATAAATACATAAATATATCAAAGTTATATGGAAATATATAATAAAATATGAATACCATAAAATCCAATTTGAGGAGACAACATCCTAAATACTTGTAAAAATAAATGAATACTCCAATATGATGATGAAAAACTAACCTTACCTCCTACATATAGTCTTTCAAGGCCATGGACAACCTATAGTCAAACATAATAGGAATATGAATACATACATCAATGTAAAATAATATGTAAATGTGTAATGTAAGCCAAATTTAGCTACACATGTCCCTAGACACACCAATGGTTATGGGCATAACAAAATCTAAAACTATTCTCAACATCTACATGTTTTATCATGTCCTTCATATCTCTATTGTTAGTTCCATGTTTGTGAATAGCATATAATTTATTTTTATATACATGTGTCTCA
Source organism: Torreya grandis (assembly GCA_037957365.1). NCBI lineage: Eukaryota > Viridiplantae > Streptophyta > Pinopsida > Cupressales > Taxaceae > Torreya > Torreya grandis. The sequence continues at coordinate 4,498,540 of JARHVA010000313.1, read as the reverse complement.
ATAATATTTTGAGTGTGACATAGGTGTACTCATATACATGATATGTGCACTTTTATATGTTGGTCCTTCCCTTTAATCATGCCATGCAGGCATCAGGGGATATAATTCTTGGATCATGATCATCCTAGTTATATCATTATATGGAAAAAATACATTATCATATTTGAGATTATGTACTTACACATACCTTTCTCCATGCTTATATCTTTCAATGTGTACTTGATATGTTACACACTTGACTTTTTTTTATAACATATATGATCCATAGACTAGTATGTTATGTTTATGTTGGTTTATTATTCTTTAATTCATGCACTTAACTATTTTACCTTGCTATCATCTTACTTTCTTTTTGAATTTGAATATTCTCCATTTTTTGCATATTTTACTTTTGAATATCTAATTTCTCATAGTATGGAACTTAAATATGTCATTATTTCTCTTATGGAGATTTGACTAAGTGTTGTCCCTTTGATTGTGCATAATTTTAACATTCCCCTTACTTGAGGTCTCCTTGGACCACTATATTTTTATTTCCTTTTGAGTTCTCTTATGTGTGTGTTTGGTTGATTCTTTTTCTTCTATTTTTACTTTCTATATGTTTCCATGATCTATTTCATGTAACTTAAGAATTGATGTGATCATATTACACACTCTTCCATGCTATATATACCTATACATGTTCATTCTATATGTCTTATGGTACATTCATAGTTTACATGGTTATCTTATCATTTTGAGTTAAGGTAACTACCAATTTATACTTCTTTAAACTTAAAGTAAGGAATATTAGTAGGGTCATGAATTCCATATTTCTTCACATATTCATATTATAATGTGGGGATGTTTTAAAAACACATTCTCCACATTTGTCACAATTTCAGATTCAATGAGGGCATGCTTTAGAAACATGTTCTCCACACTTATTCAATATTTAACATATGTATATTATAGTGGGGTAAGGTTATAGAAACATGTCCTCCACATTGGAAATTTTACCAATTTTCAAATTTCTCCATATATAATGGGGGCATGTTATGATAACCATGTCCTCCACACTTGTTCAAATCCTAAATTATCCAAATTCATAGTTATATGATTTAAATAGATATTTGTGATAGATTTATATACATTAGTGCCATTAATATACATATTTTTAGTATTAGACATATATAACGTGCATATTTTATGAAATTTACACCTAATATTGCAAAATTATATCAATTTTATATTTCAAACATCCCTATGCACTATCATCACCCACTAATATTAGCTTTTATAGACTATATTAAACCAATATACTGTAGTAGTTGGTTTGATTTTTGGTATGGTTTTCATGATTAAATCAGTAAATATTAAAAAAATTATAGGTTTTACTTGATTACATCATCCAACCAAACTATATTTATAAAGTGAGTTGAATTGGTTAACTCACATGTACCAAGTTATAAATGGGATTGTGTTGCATAATTGAGCTAATCTAATTTGTCAGGTGGAAAATCACCTTTTGCCCCATGGTTTGGGGAAACTTTTTTACTTGAAAAATTATATAAATATGCACTTTCAATATTTATATTTGTCCTAATGTCATCGCTAATTATAAGTAATGGTGCATATTTCATATTTCTAAACCAAATTTCTAAAATTAAAGGTTGCATTAATACACATGTGTAGTCTTAAAACATGATCCTTCAATTTAAATCATTTTAAATGATTTAAATTTTAGATTATATGCACTAATTATAGATTATAATATTTTTTTTATTTAAGGTCAATCACCAAAAAATTACTCAAGTTGGGATCACACAAATGAAAGGTGTGTTATACACACGTAGGTATACACTTATTATCATTTAAAATAGTAATTTCATTACCATATTAATGGGGGATGTAGAAACTATTTATTAATTATATAGTACCTTAGTCTTGTACACTTTTAAAATGAACTCCTTGGTTGTTCCTATTAGTTCTAAACCTTTTTAATTGTTGAAAGGCTCACATACGATATCTCTTTGTGGTCATATTTGTATAACCAATGTAATTATAATGACCCAGGACTTATATCTTTTCTAGAATTTTATAAACCTACCTATATTCTTGATCTATAATATGTGGATGTATACATATTTTTACTCTTACCAAACACTTTTGTCTTATTAATATACCTATGTGGATGCAAGTGTCCTAACCCAATGTAAGTGTCTAGTGCCCTAAAGTCATTTAATTTAAAAATTAAATGTATTCTTATGATCATATTAAGTAATTTTATGTGAGATATTATCCAAAGGTATGGGTATAAATAAAATATCAATCCTCATTCATTTATCACCTAGGAAAGACCTAAAAATATCCCATCTTGTCACAAGTTGATGACAAAAAAATCATTTGAGTGAGAAAATATTATCTATTTGAGAAAATATTCCATATTCTTTCCTATTATTATTTGAATCATAGGTATAACCCACATTTAGATCTAAAGTCTTGAAGAATCATGATATGAGTTCTATTTTCTAAGTTGCAGGTCACTATTTTACTTGTCTTCCACATAATCCACCCTTGTGCACACACAAGGTAATTCATTAGTGGAAAACTACATCAATCTGAGGAAATCTTTGAAGTAGTGTATATGTAGGTAGGACCCATATAAATAGGATTTATTTGTGTTAACTCAACACTATGATCCTAATAACCTATTTTTACCACATCTATTGTGAATATGAAGAACTAGGGTTTTATTATTTGATAAGGAGTTACAACCCATGACTAAAATATGAGTACAGTAGAGTAAAGGTGACATATAACCCATAATTATCTTGTTTTTATTAGAATTTTAATATATAACATAATTTTACTTTTCATTTTGTCATATCTTAGTATAACAAATTTAGAATATATTTTATCTAAGTTTTACAATTAATTGGCCTCCTATATATCTATTTGTCACCCTTGTGCTTATTTATTTTTAAATTTTTAACCCTAATCTAGTTATGATCCTTATCCAAATATATGGTTAAACTATAGGACAATATCAACCAATTTTGTTAGTAGTGTCAATCTATTTTGACCCATATGTGTTGATAATAACATTAATCCTTATAATGGACACTTTTAGAATTTTAACCCTTGATTATAGTTTGATCCACATTTTAAAGGTATGTATCATGAGGTTTTTCCTTTTTGTATTTCTATAAATGAACACTTAAGTTGATTATTTTATGACTTTAGAAATGTCAATGCATATGTATACTTACACTATTTTACATTGATAAAACCTTCCAAGTTCTAATTGAAATAATTTAATGTAATCCTTAGCCAAGTTAAAAACTTGTTTTATCCAATCCAAAATAAATCATGATAAATTATTAAAGACATAATTATATGCATTCATATATTTAAAGGATCACAATCATTACTAGCACTCTAAGTGGGAAAAATACATGGGCTTGATTTATTTCCTAAGATTATTAGATATGTACATAACATTTAGCCATCATGGGTGTGATTAGAGTTATCTCAAATTATCATACTCCCCCATTTTTATTCATTTAAATCCATATTATGGTTTCAAAATTGAATAATGATTTCAAAGTATTCCACACACCTCTAAAGGTCAAATATCTTCATACATACCTAATTTGATTATCCACAAATAATCTTTCCCTGAGTTTCCTAATTTAAAATAGAGGTCAAGATCAACTACTTTAGCTTAGTATCAATATCTTATAATTACCTCAAATAGATGATTCTAATGTCTACCAATTTTAGTTTTATCTTTTAGGTACTTTTAGATTGATTTTTTATTTGTTTGTGTTAGCTTTCTATCAAATTTATTCATTTAAAACTTAAAAAAAAATCGAAGTGTGTCATTTCATTTTAATTTAGTCTTATTAAATTTTATTACTTTATTGAATTAAGTATTATTATTTTATTATACTTTTCCAAAGTTCATTTATAAAATTCTATAATCAATGACCTAGGATTGACCTAAAACTATCTTGTTTGAAGATCCAAACTCAAATAAGGTAAATCAAATAGTTTTTATTGATACTTAATAAATAAAGATATGAATAAATTTATCTATAAACCTAATAATAGTATATCCTATAAAATATTATCAAGATAAAAAGTTCCAAAGACTCTAGGCAATTAATAACATGAAATAGCTCTAACTATTTCTCTATTTTGTAAGTAAGCTAGTATCAAAATAAAACAATGCAAAGGGATAGAAAAATATCAAAATGTGTAAGGTAATATGGTATTAATATGGTGCCATAGGTTACCTAATGTGAATAATATGAAATTTAAAAAAAATCCTATAGTCACACTAAGTGTATAGAAAGTTCAAACAATGAGATATACATTCATTAACCAATAAATTATACAACTTCTATATATCAAATAAAAGATCTAGGGATAAAATATAATTACATTGAACAATATGTATCAAGACTCAATATCCCCTTATAAAAATGGTGTTTTATAATATATTTTTATGTTTATAATGATATCAAAGGCTAAATCAAGATTTAAGCTAAAAGGATCATATTGCATACAAGACTCCATAATACAAGATTTTCTTCAAGACAATATATAATAAGTAACTCTTCCAAATGTTTATTTATGGCATAAGTATGATAAATAATAATATAAAAATGAATTTTCCTCCTTATTGAAACAAAATGGAAACTTATACTTATAGTGGTGAATGATTCTAATCCATTTCAAAGATTAATGCAATACCATCAACCAACTTGATTTAGTTATAAACAGGATGGATAACCTAAAATTAATCCATTTATTATTATTTAGTTAATAATACTAACAAGAAACATTCATAACTTCATCAATTTGATTGATGTAGTTTGGAAGGGATAGATGAAGGACAAAACTACATCAAACTAGCTGATATAGTTACAAATTAAGAGTCTTGATATAAATAGAGGATTCAAGATGGAGGGAGATAAACTATGGGATATAATTTTAAGGGAGATATAATGAATTTATTGTTGATAAATAAGTTAAAATATCCATCATAAATCACCAACAACCAGACCACCCATTTCTCACTAGACCCTTTAAGGTGTGCACTTAGGGATATTTAAATTCAATAGTTTTGTAAGAGAAAAAAGATTGGTAATTGATAAATTTTAAAATTATTATGTGTATACATATGTCTCACCTAAATCTCATCATGTTCCATCAAATTGTAACATTGGATCATGTTTTAATAAAGAGCATATCAACACAATATTTGAGCTAACACAAAAAACAAATAATGAAACAAATTCTCATAAATGAAATACTTAAAAGGAACCATATACATACTTTGACATACCTTTATCACTAAGTGGTTTTATGATATATTTATAGTATTTAATGTGTATCACATAATAAATTCATTGGACAAACCCTAGGGATACAAGGCTAGAGAGTAAAGTAATAAATCATAGGAGGGTCAAAGTAAAATGGAAGACTAATAGAAAATAGATTTAATCCTACTTGAAAAAGGATAATTTAGGGAAAAAATACTAATTAATGTGCATTAAAAAGGGATGGAAAGTTAGGTTATCAAAAAAAAATAGATACCAATGATCAAAAGACCCAAAAATCTATCATATGTAATAAAATAAAAAATCCAAATAAAACTTAATGAATAATTGAACATAATAATGTAATCAACATCAATAAAATAAAATTAACAATCCATACTCAATAAAATATGTAAAAACATGAAATTATTAATTTAAACATCGATGAAAGATAAGTAACAATCCATCTCCAATAAAAGATGGAAAACCAAGAAATGATGAGAGAAATAGGCCAAAATCAAGGTATGAAATATATCTAAATGACATCTAAGAAAGATAAATAAATAACAAATAGAGAAACTCAAAATAACTTAGAGGTGAATCTTCTATTCTAAAAATAGATAAATTAAAACTATCATATTTTGAATATGGTGAGAAGAGATGAGGCAAAATATTTATAATAAAATATACATATATTAAGGGGATATTATATTAGTGGTGTGGGAAAAAGGGTAGTACCAAGGTGTAAACATAATATTTAACGGAAATAATACTTTTTATATTAATTATCTTAAATATGTCAACCTAAGAACACAAGTTTGTACTAACTAGTGAAGTGTAGTTATCCTCCCATGAACATTAGTATACATGAAAATTAGAAAGAACCTACCTTTCCAAAACATGTTTACATTTCCTCAAGATCCATTAAAGAGAAATTGGTCTACTATGAAAATTGGGTATTTATATGAGAAATTATATGGGACTAGATACTATATTATATAATCAGACCTCATATCCAAGTATACTAGCCTATTTCACCTCAATCGACCTTGGATTTATCATGATGCCAACTATGGAGTTTAAACTTCAAATAGGATAGGATATGCGCCAAATATTTGTCATATATTTTAGTGTGATATGAAATTTATGATTATTCCTCATTTTAATCATTGTTTTTTTTTGTTATGATATGGATTTAAAACTTTGTGACTATTTTCATTTCTCCTCCATAGGTATTTAAAAAACCAATCATGGATGCTAAAAATGACTATCATAAGAGAGATACTTCATGGCTAGAGAATAGAACCTAAAAACCATGTTGTATAATATTCCTAGATGTGAAAATTAGAAGAAATTATGACATCAAAATGATATTTGTGTTCCTAAAATAATTTGGTAAAATGGGAATAATGGAAATGATCATAGAATGACTGGGTTACCCCAAATCATAAAAAATGTGTAAATGGAGATGGTAAAAGGATAGTAGGTATGAATAATCATCATAATAAATGGTATATGAAAATGAAGACATGAATATGAACTTGTTAAAAATTTTCCATAAAATAATATGACACATTCTTAGTGGAGGAAAACACTAATCTCAACCATTTCCTTATCTTTGAAGGAAGACACCTAGGTAATCTTCAGAGTAGAAGTCCTAAGCTGTAAAAAAATATTCTAATTTTGACTAAGTAATAATATTTATGTTTGTATGTAATGGCCAATTCCTATCCATGGTGTTATTTTAAAACTCACAAACTAAATTTTTTTATAGAAAGATAAAAACAAAAAGGACTAAAATTAAAAACTAAAACTAATGTTTAGGAAAAATTAGAGGTGTGTAAACAACTAATGTTAATAATATCATACTTAAAAGAGATTCTAAGAAAACCTTATAATAAATTTTATCTCCAATTTATATGTTTAAAAATAACTAAAATCATAAAATTAAGAGCGTACTAAATGGAAGAGAGAAACATAGAAAGTAAAATTAAGAAGTAACATATAAGTAAAAAAAGTATATATTTAAAAAATAAGATGTTTTTAATTATTTAATGGCATGTCCTTCATTGGTTTGCAATATATATGTTATAGGTCTAAGGATGTCTTTTACTAAGTATGTAACCCACCACTTTTGGCCATTCTTTGCATTTTTCATGGGTGTAATATAACTTTAGAAGTAAGTACCCAACATTGAAAGTAAACAAGATATGTTATATTATTTATGGTGATTATGTTGTAAATCACCAATAAATAACTCATAAATAAAATATATGGAATGAAAGTGGGCTTCATGAAGATATTCATCGGGAATAATTCCATGAAGATAAATGTACAAGGAAAGTAACTCAACTAATAATGATAAGAAAACTTAAGATCCATATACTAAAGAGAAAATAATTACCCCCAGTGGAATTATGATTTCTAGTAAGATATGCCAAAATTATGGGATAAATCTTGAGATGATAGTTAGAAAAATAATAATGAATAGTCTTTTACAAGACCTTATTAAGGATTTTGTTAACGGATTCATCTTGACCATTTCACTTATTATGGTAGGGTGTGTAAAATTTGTACATGATTTTGAATTTTGCACATAATAATTTCATGTCTTTGATTTTAAATTTCCCACCATTTTCATAGATGATGGTGTGATGAATACCAAAATGACATATAAATTGATTAAGAGTAAATATATAGATACTAATACCAATAACATTTTCAAGCGTAATTTCTTCAACCCACTTGGTAGGAAGTAATGATGTCAACATTGCCATCATATAATATAGGTAATTTTCCAATGATATATAATCCACCATATAAAATTTCCAAGGAGACTCCATGGTTTGAAGGTTTGACAGAGGAGAATGAATGACATCATCATGAAGTTGACAAGGATTACACTTTTTAGTGAATGTGATAGCATAATTTTCAAGGGTAGGTGATAAATATCCCACACTTAGGTATTTTAAAGTTGTATTATGTTTGATATCATTACATCCATTGTGAAGATCCATATTTTTACATCAATTTGAGGAGTTAACCAAGTTCAACAATAACATTGGTGAAGAAATTTAAAATTTTATTTTCCTTCATTATTGATAATAGTTAATGTTTTCTATTAATTTAAGAAGGATTAATTAAATTAAAAATGAACCCCTTAAACATATATTTATGTTTTCATAAAATTTATAATATTTTGAATATATTTATAAGGGTCACAATCCTCTTATAAAGGCTATGAGCCCTATCTAGTAGGATTTATAGTAAAGCTAAAAGCTTAAGGGTCCTATTTTAGTTGGTAGTCTTAACCCACTTGATTGAGTGTTTTTCATGTCTTATAAGAATAAATTATTATATTTAAGAAGCCTATATGGTCATGTAAGTGAATTGACTATTTTTTAAAGGATGTTTCTTGCAAGAAATCCTTAAGTGTACAAGAAAATTGGGTCATTTTATGACATGAGTATGACCCTGTTATGGAAGGTACCTCACTTCATTCAATTAATCTTTGGGAAGAGGAATTTTATTCTCCTTTTATTTCAAATTCTTGGTCATTTTTGGGTTCATTCTTTTGGGTTTGGGAGGAATTTATTTTTAAAAGGAATATGATATATTCATTGAGATTGGGAGCTTGTTGCAAGCATGTAAAATCTAGGATTTGAGGTAAATATTATTTTAACGTAGATTATGTATAATAAATAATTAGTCAATAAAATAAATAAAATGGGAAGTTAGAACTAGTTGTTGTTGTATGCTTAAACTCTCTCTTATCTCCTTTCCCTCGCCTTTTATTTATTTGATAAAATATATTAGAATTTATTATAATATCTAACTTAAATATTATTGTTTTAAGATATTTAAAACCGATGTATTATTCCATCCTCTCTAGGTTATCTTTTACATATGTACAATGGCTTAACTTGTTAAGAATAGGTTGATGATTGGAAACTTATTTACATTTCTCTCTTATTCACATATTCTTTTAAAAATCACCCCTTCATGTCTAGGAATAGGGTATTTTTCATTTTTTATTTCAAGATGGAGACTTCTAACGAGTGAAGAATGTATAAGGGGAGGCACAAAGGGACAACATGTCTAAAATTATTTAAGATAATGATTAGGAACCATATGAAAAAATTAAACCTAACTTAAGTGTGATGTATTTCATCATATGAAATAAAACCTCTATAAAAGTCCTAAGCAATGATTCATGGTCAAATCCATTATGCAAGGTCTCCAAAGTTTCCCCTTCCTCTAGAAATATCTCCTTCTCTCTTTTATAGTCTTTGGTAGATTTGAAAAAAAAATCCTCTATTAACAAACCTATTATGTGTGCAATAATCTCGTCTATGATTTCCAATGTGACCCCATTAATTTTAATACATCTATCTTCCTAGTTGTTAGATAAAAGAGTCAATATATGTCCATCATGCCCTTTCATTTTTTACATGAACCTTGAAAATTCCCCAAATTTCAAGGCATCCCAAATTATCTCATTATTCATGACTTCTTTAGTTAATTTGGGTTTAATCTTGTTAGGTAACCCCATTGTGATCACAACAACTCCTAAACATGAAAGAATGACTCTTTCCCAAATCCAATATGATAAAGAACTGACAAACCCCAGGGTTATCTTTTTACTTCCTTTTGTTTTAGAAAATAAAATTAGAAAAAAGATAAGTTGAATCTAGAAACCTCTCGAAGGGATGTAAAAAGGATAACCATAAAACTAAAATAAAAAGAATATAAGTTACTCTAAGGTAACAATACCTCCTCCGACTAGACTTGAGGGAATCCCCCATTTCCTCAAATATTATGTTCATTAGACAAACATTCATGATTTATCATTTAGATGATGTCCCCATGATGATCTTCATAGTCCATCCAAGTAGACTGACCCAATGAGGTAACAACATTATTGGTGAATCAATATGATATCATGTTTTTATTATGATAAATGTGTTGTATTAGAACCTATTACCTACAATCTAAAATGGATATTTATTTCATTATCACTTGATTTATAGTCAATTTAGTGACATTATTCCTAGATAGACAATTTAATATATTAAGATAATCTCCCTCTATTATGATAAATTTCACTTCTAGTTGTTGTGATAATTTAAGACCCCAGAGAGTAGAAAGGGCTTTAACCTAGTGATTAGAGTTAACACCTATATCTCTAGCATAAAATGCCACATTTCCATAATGATATCTTATGATACCACTTCCTCCAGATGGGCCTTGGTTCTCTTTGAAAACTCCATCAAATTTTAGCTTTAACTAGCATAAAATAGGGGGTTTCCTTTTAGTTATTTTTCTAATCTCATCTTTAGGATCATTCTCATCAAGACCATAAGTATTGATTTTCTAGTTAAGATCAAGAATTTGTTCAAATGTAAGAAGTTTTGTACCTTTCTTATTAGGATCAATGTTGTAATTATCTAGGATGTCTTCAAATGTCCTTTTGGATAAAACTTTGATGATACATTTCTTCTCTTTAAAGTTCATATTATTATACTCAACCAAATTACCCCAAATGATAGGAATCAAAGAGAGTTTCCATATTTTATTAAGTAGATAATTCATAAAAGGGTACTCCCAAGACTATCATAATTCTAACAAGGAGCCTTATAAAACCCAAAAAAACATTAAATTTAAGAAGAATATGATTCCAAAATTCCTGTGAATAAGCACAATCCACTAGTAGATGGAAGATAGATTCATTTTCATTTTAATAAAGGACACATCTATTAGTTAAAATGCATCCTTTTTTATTAAATTGTCCATGGTAAGAATTATGTTTTGTATTGCTACCCAAAGGAAGAAATTAATTTTGGGCATCAAAAATTTATCCCATAGTATCTCTCAATTGTAGATGACACCATGATTCTATTCCAATATGACATACCCTAATTTTACTTGATAATGGCCATTGAAATACTCCTTCCAAACAAGATAATCCTCTCTATTACTCAGAGGAAAATGAATACTTATCATAAAATTATTCAAATTAGATAACAATAAATTATCGTCTTAGTTAATGTTATCTAAACTCAAGATGTTCCATATTTTGACACCTTCAACCACCTGCCAATAATGTTGGACACTATGACCATAGCTATTTTGAATACCATCTTGAAAGTGATTCCAAGTATTAGTTTTACTAAGGGTATGATCAAATACCCAAGATTCTTTCCAAAAATCCACTGTTTGACCATTACCAATATACATTTAGAACTAGTGTAGATTATATCCTTACTTGACATCAAAAAATTCTAGAAGTGAGAGCCATAGATAAATTGATCTTCTATAAAAATCCACATCAAATAATGATCCTCTAAGTATTTGAAATATATAATTTTAGTTTAAATGGTATTTTTATTAATAAATATCCAAACAAAATTTGAAATAAGTGTTTTTTTCATCATTTGAAATTTATTTAAACTAAGACCACCATATTTTTTTAGAACACAAACATTGTTCTAGGAAACAAGATGAAATTTATTCTCTATTTAGTTCTAGACCAAATAAAATTTCATTGAATCTTTACCATTTTATCCTCAATACATTTGGGAAGACTAAAAAGTGAAATAAGATATACATGAAGGCTTTGGAATACACTTTTAATAGTAGAACTTTGTCTGTGTATGATAAAAGCTTACCTTTATAGCCTACAAGATTTCTTTGAAATATATCAATTAATAAATTCCATACTGATAATGAGAGATGATTACTAAAAGGAGGCATGCCAAGATAAGATGAATTTACAACTTTTATTTAACATCCTAAAAAATGTTATTCTAGTTTGTTTAGCAATAAGAGTATTAAAAAAATAAATTGAGATTTTATCAAAATTAATTTTCTAATTAGATTCATGTTCATACATACAAATTTTTTTTAATTACTATATCTTCTTGCATAGAAGCCTCATCCAGAAGAATGGTTTCATTTGGGAATTATTGATGTGAGATGGGCTCTACAAAGTGGGATGGTCTAAAACCTTTCAAGTTAGATGAAACAATTTATTTAGGTATCAATCTACTAAGAGACTCAAACATGATGATGAATATAAAAGGGAATAGGGTATCCCATTATCTCACCTCTTTGGAATTTTTGAAAAAACCTTAGGCAATTCTATTAACAAGTACTAAAAACATACAAGTGGAAAAGTAAGATGTGATGATTTTTATAAATTTATCTTGAAATCCAAATTGAGCCATAAATCTATCCAAATAAATCCAATATAATTTTTCATATGCATTATCCATGTCCAAATTTAGGATCATTGCAACACTTTCACTTTTGTCCATAGAATGTATATATTCATGCATAACAATTACACCATCTTGAATTTGTCTATAATGGATAAATCCACCTTGCTGAGACTAAATAATTTTTTCCATGATTGGATGCAATCTTAAAGATATTAGCTTTGTGATGATTTTATAAATAGAGGTACATAAGCTGATGAGATGAAAATCAAAAAAAAAATTAGTGCCCCTTCCTTCTTAGGGATTAACACTAAAAATATGTGGTTGTATTTTTTTAACAGTTGTGTTATAGTAAATAATTCATTAATAGATGTAACCACATCATATACTATGATGTTTATTTTTTTTGGAATAAATTAGTTGGGAAACTATTCAGGCCAAGAGATTTGTTTGGATTCATCATGGAAAGAAAATTTTTGAGATCTTAATTAGAAGTGGCAGCTGTAAGCACTACATTATCCTCCTAATTCACCAATTTGGGGATTACATGTAGGAATTCTTTATTAAATATAATATTTTTACTAAAATCATTTTCGAATAAATTTTTGAAGAATTTAATGCTCTCCTAATCAAGGAAATCAAAATATTATGTGAGATTTCCTTCACTATCACTAATTTCCTTGATCGTATTATGTTTTCTATGCTTTGAAGTGGACATATGAAAAAATTAGGTATTTCTATCTCTTTCCTTAAGCCAAATATTCCTATATTTTTTTCTCCAAAGATTTTCTTCCCTTAAAACCATAGTATGATATTTGCTTAAGATTTGTCTTTATTTTTTTTAATTTTTCAATCGTATACCCATTATCTTCAATCTTTGAAATTTTACATTTTAGAGCTTTCTTTTATAGAAGAACATTGTCAAAAACTTGTTTGTTTTACTATTTGATTTTTTTCATTTTTTAGGCAGTTTAAACATAGATGAACCATGACCAATAGGGTAAAAACATTATAAAATCCTATTATGAATGTTAAGATGATATAACCACATGTGTTCCATCCGAAATGGATATCTATTTTCCTTTGTAACTTGATCCTTAATACTTAACTCAAGGGAGTTGTGATCCAAAATAATTTGAGGGAGGACCTTTAGAGTTAAATAATTTAACTCTAACCAATCCATAGAAATATAAATTATATCTAACCTACATTGAATAAGATTTTCACCCAATATCCTATTACTCCAAATTAATTTATGGCCTCTTAACTCCACATCAATCAACATTATATCCAAAACGAGGGAAGCAAAATCCTTCATTTTTTCTAAAAATGCTAGGTTACCTCAATTTTTATCCAAATAATTTAAATGATAATTGAAATATATAACCATGATACAAAGTAAATCCTTTCAAATATTCCTAAAATTGATAATATCTTCCTAGAGTTTTATACGAGTAAAAATAGACTATGGTGTATAGATATTGGACAAAATCTATTATTTGCTATGACTACACATCTATTCAAAGAACTAAATCATGATTATGATATTTTAGGATAGTTTACACCATAAATAATATATAATCCAAAAAAATATCAAACATATAGAATCTCTTGAAGCACTAAAACAAATAGTTCCTACTTCACTCCAATAAGCATTCTTATGATTTCATAAAAAATATTTCTTCTATATTAGATTATTGAATAACTAAGATAATAAGTTTGAAATTTTTGAAGTATATAATAAGAGGGGGTGGATTAAATAAATTTATTAATAATATATATTCAATTCCATGAGGCATTCTATGAGGCTTTCATTCACATAAAGATCAATACATAAACAAACAACTACACATGCATATCACAAGAGAACACAAGAGATATGTGGGGAACCATATTGGGGGATAAAAACCATTAATAAATGAACATGTAATACATTTATATAATTTTAATATCTAATTTTAAGTGAATCACCAACTTCACAAGGAGCTTCAACCCTTACCTAGTTAAACACCCATTAAACTATTTTTCTGCAAGCTCTATCTTGCAAGGAGGATCCAACCCCCATAGGTAAATTAGAAACAAATAAGTCACCTCTAATATATTATAACCTTATAAAACCTATTTATACATAAAATTTAGATGATAACTATCTTTTTCACTATTTTCCCTTTAATCTCACTCAAAAAGCCTCTTAGGCCTTCTCACTCAACTAGCCCTTTCCTTGATAGTATTAGGTTAAATGACCTTGTTTAAAACATATAAAATTAAAATTAAATAATAATGAAATATTAAAAAGTAATATATAATTATCTTCAAAACCTTCACCTATTTTACTAAAACCTATCTCATTCGCACATGTGCTCAATATCTCAACTAGTTAATTTAGTCCTATTAAGCCTTCTTAAGTACTTGACCCCTGATATCACCCATCTTGGTCATAAATGAAACTTTAAATAAGTTAAATACATTTGGAATATATAAAAACACAATTTTAAAAGGTGAAACAAACATTACATAATTTGGTCATAGTCCATGAGGACCAAATCCACCATTAGGCCTAATGGACACTTAATGTAATTGCGTCTATCTTATCCATACATTACAACTCTAAACTTTAAGAACACTTATTATATTAACAAAAAAAATGATTTTTTTTATAAATTAATCCAATATATTCTTTATAATTTCACCTTAGTTTCCCAACTCAATTTGGCACATTTCACTAATTAGACGCACCAATTAGGCCTACTCACCTTTTAGGCCTTCTCACTACCAAAAAGTCTATCAACTACATATGAGTAAATAATTAAAATTTGACACATAAAAAAAATAATAATCATATAAAATATCCTCCATTACCTCATTTTTATTACCAAGTAATTTGGACTTCATTAATTAGGACTAAAGGCCTCAAGAACACTCCTACAACATGACTACTCAAAATTGCATACAGGCCTAAACAAATAGTCAAAATAATTTGGCTTTTCACACTTGAACAAGGACAAAAAATTAATATAAAATAATTATCATGAAAATTTGAGACCTACTCAACATATTAAAATTATTTTTACTCTTCAACACTTTCCAAACAACCTCTAACTCATCTTTGCAAGATGACTACTCAAACTACCTGAGCACTCCAGAAATGTAATCATAAAGAACTTTGTCATTAAAACTTTAAAGGAAAATTTAATCAAATTTAATTCACATGAATATATTCTCTTAATCTATTATATAATTACCTATTGGATATATATAAATCTCTAGTGACAACCATTGGTCTTATAGACTAATTTGTCAAGCCTCTTCTACACAATGCATACTCAAACAAATAGGCCATTTTGGATTTCACATATTGAAAATATTAAAATATTTATACATATTATATAAAGAATAAATAATACATTTATTTCTCAAAAAATAACAAGATATTATTTATATTAATCAATTATTTTCATAGGGATTCAAACTCTTCACTTCACATGGCAAACTTGGAACAACCATTCTACTTTTAGGAACCAATCATGGTGATCATGACATAGACCACCTATAAGGACACTTACTTGATATTAAAAATAATATTTATGATAATTAAATATCCTTATAACATATACAATCACATAGGTACATGTTTAAAATGGCATATGTAGAACAATAAACCAAACATTGAACCTCACTCTTTCACTTTTTTCGCTCACATAAATATGTCACTTTGAGAACATATTTTTCATCATGTATGAGCATATAAAAAATTATAAACCAAATTAAAATGAGGTAAAATTATTTTAAAAATATTAAAAATAATTAGATTCATCCCTATTCACATGAAACTCATCCCTAAATGCATTCTCACTTTAGCCTCATTTTTCTCACTTTTTCACCACTAGCCTAGCTTAGTGATATGTCACTTTAGATGACCAAATTTATTGACACAATATATATGAATAACCTAAAAAAAACCATGGAAATAAATATAAATTATTTAACTTAAAACTCCAAGAACTTCCATGAATTTACTTTGTCAACCCTACTTGTAGCATCAAATTCTTCTAAAACAAGCAATTTTTTATAGGTTCTACTCATTGTCTTGTGAGACTACTACCAAATGGGTATTTTCGGAGGAGTCATTCAAATTATAAAAATATAAAAAAATCATTTACAATCCATCCTATCCAATTTCTATAAATATATCTCCAATTGTGTTAATGTGAGGGTTTTGAGAGGGTTTTAGACCAGTTTACCTCCTTAATGATTATTCATATAGTATTTCCCCTAAAATGCCAAATTAATGCTTGTAAATAATTATTATAACCATTTTAAATCTCTCAAAAAATTATAAATTCATGATGAAAAGTTTACATGTGCTAATGAACATCAAAATATCCTTTTCGGGCTTGGAAACCTACATTTTGCATACATAGAAGACCTCAAAACGTTTTTTTCTTATTTTCTTCTTCAACTAAGGATTTAAAACATGTTAAACACCCTTGAAACACATTTTAAAACATAATTATATTCTCAAATTTTCTCTATCACGTTTAAAACTCAATTTAACCCTCTATTTAGCCATACTAAGTCTCTATACACATTAGTTCTTTGAACTACTAGTTAGGATTTGTCCTTCAAAACACTTCTAAACCTCTTGTATTGATCTCAAACCATCACAAACATGTCAAATGACATAAAATAAATCTCATTAAATTATAATTTTTTAAGATAGGTCTCACACTTCTCGCATGATATATCTATAATATGCATCCTACATAGGTATTGTTAACATCTTAGGATCCTTAATTAGATCAGACATAGTCTAAGACTAGTTTGTTTTCATATTAGCCATATAGGTCTTAACTCTATAGTCACACATTGATACATACCTATGTGCTTTAACTCTTCAAATTCATGTTCAAATTTTTTTATACATCCTTATATGCATCCATGCATTCATCTCCTATAGCCATCATACTCCTTGCACTAGATTAGATATCCCATGCTGAAGCCTTCTCATGACATCATCCTTCATCAAAGACTTGTAATCACTCATTTCATAATTGATCATCATGCATCATAATACATTCAAGTCGATCTTCATACCTTACTCTTATTTTTATATCAATGACCATACAAAAACATATGACCATACTCTTATTGTTTAAAAAATATTAAAAATAATTAGATTCATCCCTATTCACATTAAACTCATCCCTAAATGCATTTTCACTTTAGCCTCATTTTTCTCACTTTTTCACCACTAGCCTAGCTTAGTGATATGTCAACTTGGATGACCAAATTTATTGACATAAAATATATGAATCACCCAAAAATAAACATGGAAATAAATATAAATTATTTACCTTTAACCTCCAAGCACTTACATGAATTTAATTTGTCAACCCTACTTGTAGCATCAAATTCTTCTAAAATAAGAGATTTTTGATATGTTCTACTCATTATCTTGTGATACCACTACCAAACAGGTATTTTTGGAGGAGTCATTTACAGTATAAAAATATAAAAAAAACATTTAAAATCCATCCTATTGCATTTCTATAAATATATCTTCAATTGTGTCAATGTGAGGGTTTTGAGAGGGTTTCAGACTAGTTTACCTCCTTAATGATTATTCATATAGTATTTCCCATAAAATGCCAAACTAATGCTTGTAAATAATTATTATAAATATTTTAAATCTCTCAAATAATTATAAATCCATGATGAAAAGTTTAAATGTGCTAATGAACATCAAAATATCCTTTGCGGGCTTGGAAACCTACATTTTGCATACATAGAAGACCTCAAAACGTTTTTTCTTATTTTCTTCTTCAACTAAGGATATAAAACATGTTAAAAACCCTGGAAACACATTTTAAAACATAATTATATTCTAAAATTTTATCTATCACGTCTAAAACTCAATTTAACCCTCTATTTAGCCATACTAAGTCTCTATACATGTTAGATCTTTGAACTACTGGTTAGGATTTGTCCTTCAAAACACTTCTAAACCTCTTGTATTGATCTCAAACTATCACAAACATGTCAAATGACATAAAATAAATCTCATTAAATTATAATGTTTTAACATAGGTCTCACACTTCTCACATGGTATATTAATAATATGCATCCTACATAGGTATTGTTAACATCTTAGGATCCTTAATTAGATCAGACATAGTCTAAGAGTAGTTTGTTTACATATTAGACATATAGGTCTCAACTCTATAGTCACACTTTCATACATACCTATGTGCTTTAACTCTTAAAATTCATGTTCAAATTTTGTTATACTTCCTTATATGCCTCCATACATTCATATCCTATAGCCATCATACTCCTTGCACTAGACTAGATATCCCATGCTCAAGCCTTCTCATGACATCATCCTTCATCAAATACTTGTAATAAATCATTTTGTAATTGATCATTATTAATCATAATACATTCAAGTGGATCCTCATATCTTACTCCTATTTTTATATCACTGACCATACACAAACATATGACATCAATCACAACTTGCAATAATCTCCCCCTTTATCACTGATGCTAAACCATATTGATTAAAAACCATAAATGAGCTGATATAGATAGCTTATAAATCAAAATTCTCTCTCTCTCTCTCTCTCTCTCTCTCTCTCTCTCTCTCTCTCTCTCTCTCTCTCTCTCTCTCTCTCTCTCTCTCTCTCTCTCTCTCTCTCTCTCTCTCTCTCTCTCTCTCTCTCTCTCTCTCTCTCTCTCTCTTAAATTAATGAAATAATGTCTTTAAAACTACCATAATCTCTTTTCAATTCAACTCAATAGTACTTACTAGATAAACTTGACCAAATGCTTACCTTAGAATGATAGAATTGTTATCTCTCAACTTGCCTTTATGAATAAACACCTTGACCTATGTCTATAATGGATCCAAAAATATCCATTAGATATTACCTTTTATTTCATCATCTACTCATGACTTTGTCTTAACCCATTCATACATTTCCACTTGGTCCTTGAACTTGTGTACTTATAGAGCTCATAACATATGTAGATTAGTTGAATTTGTACTATCAATTTCTCACAACCTCCCCTATCCCTATTCTTATCTAAATTTATTTATCTTTTATATTATATTTTGAACTATTATTTGATCTTACTATACCATAATCATATGAAGATTTCTCAAGGCATTATTAGGAAATGTTGCCTCTATGTCTATGCTTCATTAGGCCTTATACCAACACTAGGTCCTGTGGAGACTTGTTTCAACAAGATCCACTCCTTTTTCAATATAGACTACTTGAGTAAAAAATAATACCTTAGATAGGTATGTAAAACTCCATATATTCCACATGAAATCAAGAAACTTATCTTCAAGCATCACAAGCCATCATGGATCAAACCACTACAAGGCACCTTCTTTGGAAACATACAACCAATATCTTATTAATAACAACACAAAAATATTATCATTATTAGTTATTTAAACATATTCATGTCATGATATAGTAATGATCATCTCAGAAACATTGTTTCCCTCCTTTAGGACTCATCCAACATGAAATCTTAATCTTAGAATCAACTCTAGATCATCGATCATATGATTAGTACTTTCTACCTTCAAAAGCATTGGTATTATATACCAATCTTAAAATTTTACATACTTAATCAAAATACTTGACTTATCTCCTAAATTTATGTTCCACCTAGATCATATAAAGATAAACATGCATATCTCTTATAGGAACAACATACCTTGATTGAAGGCATCTACATCCATATAAGAACTACCATTGATGATCAACATACTAGCTCCAAACCAAGACCCCTTTTAAAAAACTTAGAATATTGGTCATCTTCATATCATTTTCATGACACTTGAAAAATGTCAATATAATTCCTCTATGACCTTATGAGGTCACTAACATATCAAGATCATTATTCTTTAGATAATTCTATCATATATTCTTCATGACCATATTAGTCTTTGTAGATCAATTTTCTTACTCTTATGTTGTTCCTATTTTATCTCAAACATGTAGACTCTGTCTTGTTCTTAGATAAGTATTCCATTCCTTCAAAACATGATAACTACAGATTATTATCATGCACATAGACCAAATAATACCTATTGAACATTTTAGCCTCTATGTCCTTACTGACTTTTAGACACTTTTAAAGATATCAATTCATATATGCTCAATCATTATACAAATATATCAGAGTTGTTGCCAAAATCTAGATAATGTGAATGCAATGGAGACATGATCACATGAGATGAAGTAAGTGCACACCACATAAATGCTAAAACAATTTGAAATTATACAAGAAGATAAATTGCACAAGATAAAATGGAGAAAACCAAAATCTGATTAGCATGAGATGGCCAAAGTGAAGAATACATATAAGAGAGCATGTAAGTAACTCCTCCACAAAATGTGGTCAAGGCACCCAAGAATATATTGTAACTCCTCCATGAAAGGTGGTGACAAGGTGCTAAGAATAGAGAAGTAACTCCCATCAAGGGAGTTACTTATGACATTCTTATGACACCTATGACACACATCTCCACATAAGCTAGCCTATCCCAAAAATGTAGGAAAACTCCATGTATGCACAAATATAATATCCCTAATTAAATAATAGGGAAAAATAAAAACTTACACTAATACCCCCCATAAGCATAGCTTAGGTGGGCAGTGTGGAAATATAAAATGGGTCCTGACAACTAGGCCTGATGAGGTACCCATGTACAAATGTAATCTCCCATAAGATAGAGAAAAGGAGAAAACCCATAGGAAAAAAATCCCCCCAAAAGAGACACATAAAAGAAATGAAGAGGCTAGTGAGCCCCCTAAAGATGATGCTACTGCAGATGTGGACCGCACCCCAAGAAGAGATTGTAGATGAATGAACTTGCTCTCAGTGAAAGGTTTTGTGAAGATGTCTGCAACCTACTCTGAAGATTGGCAAAATATCAAGTCAATGACCTGACTATGAATAAGCTCTTGAATGAAATGTATGTGAATCTCTACGTGCTTGGTCTACTGGTGTTGAACTAGATTCTTGCAAATTTGAATGGTACTTTGGTTGTCACAATAAATGATGGTGGGCTGCATGATAGGAATGCCAAACTTAGAAAGTATCCCCTAAAGTCAAATAGCCTCAGTAGATATTAATAGATCCCCTGTACTCTACCTCTATGGATGATATACCAATATCATTCTACTTCTTGCTAGACCAATTGATAAGACCAAAACCTAGAGAGAAACTGTAACTAGAAGTGGACTTGCGAGTCTATGAATTGCCAGCCCAGTCTGAATCTCTATATCCAATCAAGTCAACCTATATGCCAAATCTGTAATGAATCTTGTATCTATGTGAACCCTATATGTAATGCAAGATCCTCTTAGCTACTTTCCAATGTAGCTCATGAGGTTCCTGCATGAATCTAGAGAAAATTCCCACTGTATATGATATGTTAGGCCTGGTGTGAGTCAAGTAGATGAGACTACCAACAAGTTGTTGATATCGAGTGGCATCAACCAATGGTGAAGAATAGTCAGCCTCAAAGATTGAATCTTGATAGAAAGGGAGTCATATATGGTATGCAATTAGCCATGTGAAATCGAGCCAATAAGTCAAGAGCATACTTAGGTTGTGCAAGAGAAATCCTTGAATCTGACTGTGAGATCTTGATGCCAAGGAAGTAGTGAAACAAACCCAAGTCTTTCATGTCAAATCTATCCTAGAGAGATGCCTTCACCACTATAATAGCTGATGAAGAACTCCCATTGATCAAAAGGTCATCAACATACAAAACCAAAATCAGGAGCGAATCATCTTTTCGTAAGAAGTAGACATTGGGGTCAGAATGTCACCTAGTGAAACCCACTATGAGAAGGAAGGAATCCATCTTGGTGTACCATGCTCGAGGGGCCTAGTTGAGGCCATACATAGATTTCCTAAGTTTGCATACTAAAGAAGAATTGTGAACAAATCCTAGTGGCTACTCCATGTAGATCTCCTCCTTTAGGTCTCTGTGAAGAAAGGCACTCTTCACATCCATTTGGTGCACATCCAAACCATGTGTTGTAGCAATAGCCAAGGTGAGTCAGATAGAAGTCATCTTTGCAATGGGTGTAAAGGTCTTTAAGTAGTCAATGCCTGCCACTTGTGAGAAACCCTTGGTGACCAATCATGCCTTGTACTTATCAACTAAACCATCTGCTACAAACTTGGCCTGATATATCCACCTACATCAAACCATCTTTCTTCCCTTAGGAAGTGAATTCAAGTCCTACATGTGATTTATTATTAAGGAAGAATATTCTTCCTCCATAACATTATCCCACTCAGGTACCCTTCATGCTTCTAAAAAAGTGTGTGGATCTGAAACTGAAGCAAAGAAGGCAAGTGGATCTCTCTGAAAATCCCCCCTAGTATGTCTGTCATCTACGAGATCTCCTACCCAAGTTTTAACACTCTCAAGTGTTTGTCTGGCCCAAAGTGGCCCAGAAGTGGGCAAGTCAGGTGCTAATTCCTTATCCTCTAATTGACTAGAGGTGGATGACTCTACATCACTATCCTCGCTATCTAAACTTAAAGAAAAAGAAGATGTCTCTAGCTTAGGAACCTACTATGGCTGATTTTAATCTAATGAGGAATCATCATGAAGAAGTAAATCCAATGAGGGAGAAGAAGTGCCAAGTGTTGAGTCTCTAGGACCCTCCTGAAAGTGGAGACTTCTCTCGATGAACAACTCATGAGTCACTAGATCTAGAAGGTGATACCCCTTAATACCATCTGGATATCCTACAAAGATGCAAGGCTTGGACTGACATTCCATAGCTTTGCATTTTTTCTTTAGTATGTGGGCCATGGTTAGAGATTTGAAAAACCTAAGGTGCTCAACGTCAAGTTTCCCTTTATGCCAAGTTTTAAAGGGTGTTATCAATTTCAAAACTTTGTGAGGAACCCTATTTTGAATGTAGCAAGCATAATTGATGGCTTCAGCCTAGTACTATGGTGCTAAGGATTTGGAGTGAATCATATAACTACCCATCTCTTTTAAGACCTTATTTTTGCATTCAACAACCCCATTCTGTGAAGGACTGTAAGTGACTATGTGCTGCAAATCAATCCCCTCTATGGTGTAAAACTACTCAAACTTGATGCTAACATACTCCCCTCCATTATTAGTTTGAAGAACCTTGATGGATTTATCACTCTATTTCTCACCAAGAGCATTGAAGTCTAGAAAATTTTCAAACACTTCAGACTTTTGTTTGAGAAAATATATCCAAGTGTACCTAGAGAAATCATCAATGAAAGTGAGGATGTACTTGGCCCTTGTGAAACATGGTTTGGAAAAGGGTCCTAATACATCACTGTGGACTAACTCCAAAGGTTGTGAAGCCCTCCAAACTTTACCTTTGTCAAATTTTGCTTCAGGATGCTTCCTAAGGGAGTACCCCTCAAAAATTCCTTTTGAGAATTAGACATGAGGCAAGCCAATAACCATGTCATGTTTGAAAATTTGCTCAAGGTAGTGGTAGTTAAGGTGGCTAAACCACTCATGCCATAATTTACTAACTCCATTTGAATGAGTCAGCAATGTTGTTGGAGAAGAATCTAGTACAAAATGTGAGAAGGTGTATAACCTTGATTGGTGATCTGCCTTACCCACTACCACTGTAGTATCACTATGTGATTCCCTAATAGCCACTGAATCTAGAAAAAACTCAAATCTCATGCCTCAACCAATGTGAGTGATTTGGTAGACTGATAGGAGATTGGTTGAAAGAGAAAGAAAACTTAGCACATTATTGAATGTTCCTCCTTCCATTTCAACTGACCCTCTCCCTGTAATAGAAATTGATGTGTCATCACCCAAACTAATTGAAGTCATGCTACAAGGCTCTAAAGATGAAAAATCAACTAGTGAAGAGCCCATGTGGTGAGAAGCACCTGAATCAATGACCCATGATGTTGTAGAAGCTGCAGTAGCTACAAGGGCCTTGCCTTTTTCTTTCTCCTTACCCTTGCCTTTTGCCTTAGTAGAATCTTGGGTAGATGAATTCTACTTGATGGACTCAGGAACACCTATGTTGTGCTTCTCTAGAAGATGAGTTAGGTGATCTATTTTTTTCTTCATGTATTTGTTTTCGTCATGCCCTGTCTTCTTACAACAGGCACACTTAACCTTCTCCTTCTTAGGTTTAGCATTGGAAGAGGAAGACTTAAAGCTGTTTTTGGCAGGATTCTTGTTTTCTTTCTTCTCTTGGTCCTTGTTCTTTTTCTTCTTCTCCTTTGTTGAAGTCTTATCCTTACCATTTCTAGCTATCAAAGCTTGGGGTTGAGTAGAATTCATTGTGCCCATTTTAATTAGCTTATCTTATTCCCTAGTCAAGTTGGCAATGAATGAATCGAAAGAAGGCATTTTCCATGTAGTGCCAAGGGCACTTTTTATGGCATGGAAAGTGGAGACAAAGACAGAATAGCTTGGACCTAACTTAGTGAGAATAGAAAGGATGAGTTGATCATCTTTCTTCTCTATCTTGCATTCTTTCAATTGCAATCTAATGGACTTAAACTTAGTGAAGAAGTCCTGTAGGGTGTCAAAGTTGCCTAGACTTAGACTTATGAGTTCATTTTCGAGCTCATGACCTCTCATCTCATCAAGCTTCCCAAATAAGTTTTCTAGGGTGTCCCATATTTATTTTGGATTCTTAGAGTTTTCTAATTGGAAGAGAAGTTCTGGAGACATGGAAAAGCTCAGTAATCCATAGGCTTCATCACTATGGTTGTACCACTTGACCTTTTTAACATCAGTGTTGGGTTCTACTTCAATACCCATGGTGATCCAATACAACCCTTTGCTTCTAAGAATGTTTGACATTATAACCTTCCATTCATGATATTTGAAGGGTGTTAGGGATTTAAGTTGAAAATAATCCATTTTAAGCTGAATTTAGGTGAAGTTGTGTTGATAGCAAGTTGTGAAATTATGTAGAAAGGAGAATGAAAGCAAAGATTTGCAAGTTGTGAAAAGTAATCACACCCCCATGAAATGTTGAGCCCCGCAAAATATTCAAGTACAAAATCAAAATACATCAGGCTCAACTGAGAATGTGTATTAGAGCAATCAGTGCAAGACATTAAGCAAACAGGATGTCGGACTCAGCCGAAAATGTGTCTTGGGAGACCCAAATTTTTGGCACTTTATAAAGTAGTGAATTTTTAACAAATAACAATCCTACACCATGGATAATTGAATTAAAAATACTTTTTCAAAAAATGACACCCAAATCCAAGCTACCATTTGCAATATATTAAAGGTTCAATTTCCCATAAACTAGTGTTTTTGCAAAAAAATAGCACTAAAACATTTTAAAAATGTTTGTTTTGAGAGAGAAAGTTGCCTTCCAACCACTCATTGGATTCAACACAAAGCGAGGAATCCAAAGGAGGTTTTTGTGAGGGGGAATTGGCCTCTTGCCAAGCTGGGCCTCACTCTTCGTCTTCGTAGGTCGAAGATACAAGTTTTAAATCTAAACCCCCAAATTATCAAATTGTCTAAAAAACTTAATATTCAGTCAAATTGACTAATTTTTTTTTTTAAAGTCAATTTTCAATAAAAAATTTAAGTTAAAGATAGAATGAACAAAATGGCCAATTATCTAAGGGTCCACATGGGACACCAAACAAGAAAAAAACACTATTTTCAAGAAAAAACAAGGTGGCAAAATTTTCTTAAAAAAAGGCACAGTTCTGATTTTGTTGGGCAAAAACAATATAAAATCTGTAGACCTCTCAATGTACAATAGTAGAGAAGAGAAGAGACAGGATCCAATTTCAACGTATAGTAGGAAAGAAACATAATTTTCTCACCAAAATAAGGGCACACTTCTAATTTCTTGACAGCAAAAAAATTATAGGCAACATTTGAAGGAGAAGATGGCACAGCCAAAATAAAGTGCAAGTCAGCCCCTGCAGCTAGTGGTGTGAAGAAGCCTCATCGATTTAGGCCTGTAACCATTGCTTTGTATGAGATCCAAAAAGTTACCCTTCCAGTGTCTAGGAAATAGAACTAGATTGTAGAGATATATCTTTTCTTACAGAATGACAAAAAAAGCAATTCTACTACCTTTGTTGAAGCCACAATAGATCTATACAAGATGTGTTAGCAAATTTTAACTCAGAAGTAATTTTTTTAACAAGTTTATATATAGATTTGCATGAGTTTTCACGAAACTCTACCAAATATCTCAAATGAAATGGATTTAAAAAAAAATACTAAGAAATAAAAGTAATAATTTTAGAATAAACTAATAGCATAACCAGACACATGATTACTAGAGTGGCTCTAATACCATATTGGAGTTGTTGCCAAAATATGGATAATTAAAATGCAATGGAGATGTGATAACATGAGATGAAGCAAGTGCAGACCACATAGATGCTAAAGCAATTTGAAATTATACAAGAAGATAAATTACATAAGACAAAATGGAGAAAACCAAAATCTGATTAACATGAGATGGCCAAAGTGAAGAATACATATAGGAGAGCACGTAAGTAACTCCTCCACAAAGGTTGGTCAAGGCACCCAAGAATAGACTATAACTCCTCCATGAAAGGTGGTGACAAGGTGATAATAATAGAGAAATCCCATCAAGGGAGTTACTTATGACATTCTTATGACACCTATGACACATCTATGACACACATCTCCGCATAAGCTAGCCTATCCCACAAATGTAGGAAAACTCCATGTATGCACAAATATAATTTCCCTAATTAAATAATAGGGAAAAATAAAAATCTACACTAATAAAATAATGACATACTTTCAAACCTTTATACCTAAATAATATTCAATAAGACCTTAGATAGGTCTTCATAACATACTCAAGTTTCTAGTCAAAACCTCTACTCATCTATGACAACTTCATAAACTCAAATCGACTCCTCTAGATAGATGATAAACTCATAGCATCTTGATAGAAATAAAAATTTTAAACATATATTATTTATAAGGGATAAATAAATATTATACAAGACACCTTGATGCCTTGACATGTACCCTTATCTCAACATGTCTTTAGAGTCCTTCTAGATTGTCAATTTTGTGTTTGATCTTTGACTTAGGTTTTATATTGTCCTGAAAGATACCAAATGGTACCTTTGACATTTTTTCAACTTTTACTAATGTCCTAATAATAAATAGCTAAGCTTGGTTTTATTATGATCAATATTCATCTTGACATCATTTTCTCTTTATACAACTCTTCAAGTACCATCATTGTTTGATAGACCATTACTGTAAACAAGATGAACATTGTCCTCATCACACTTTGTGTTTCTTAGGATAACCTATAGGCTATCAAGCCTCATCTAAATGACCTGATATGATACCAATTTTTGGAATTATATACTAATATGGGGTTTGAATCAGCTGTCTAACAATATATATTCAATTCCATTGATCATTCCATGAGACATTCATTCACATAAAATATCATTGCATAAATAAATAACTACACATGTATAACACAAAAGAATACAAGAGATATGTGGGAAACCCTCTTGGTGGATAAAATGAACTAAACCATGCACATATACTATGTTATTATAATGTCAATATCAAAATTTTAGTGAAGCACCAACTTCACAAGGAGCTCCAACCCCTACCTAATTAAGCACCCACTCAACTATTCCTCTAAAAGATCTATCTTGCAAGAAGGATCTAAACCCCTAGGTAAATTATCACAAATTAAGTTAAATATGATATATGATCACCTTATAACACCTATTTATAATCAAATATAGATGAAAATGTTCTTTTGCACTGTTTTCCATTTAATCTCACTTAAATAGCCTTTGAGGCTTTCTCTCTCAACTAGCCCTTTCCTTAGCAGTATAAGGTCAAATAAATTTTTTTAACACATAAAAATAATAATTAAATATTAATAACATATTCACAAGTCATTTTTTATGGTCTTTAACACCTTTACCTAGTTTCTAAAAACCTATGTCATTCGTACATATGCTCAATATCTCAACTAGTCAATTTAGGCCTATTAAGCCTTCTTAAGTACTTGACCCTTGTTTTTAGCCATCTTGGTCAGAAATGAAAATTTAAATACATAAAATATATTTTTAATATATCACCACTACATTTAAAATGTGAAACGAACATTACATAAGATAGTCATAGTGCATAAGGACCAAATCCATTATTAGGCCTAATGGAGACCTAATGCAATTAGGTATGTCTTATCCATATGTTACCACTATGACCCTTAAGAACACTTATTGTATTTAAAAATGGATGGAAAAATTTATAAATGCCTCTAATATACCCCTTATAATATCACCTTAGGTCCCTAACTCAATTTTCCCATTTCACTAAATGAACCCACCAATTCAGCTTGCTCGCCTTTTAGGCATTCTCACTACCAAAATTTTTGTCAACTAAATATGAAAAAATATTTAAAATTTAACACATATCCAAAGAAAATAATATTATCATATCCTCCATGACCTCATGGTGATCACCAAGTTCTTTTTTCTTCATCACTCAAGCCAAAATGTCTCAAGAACACTCTTACAACATGACTAGTCAAAACTGCATACAAGCCTAAAAAACATAGTCCAATGCTTTTGAATTTATACAATTTAAAATGGAAAAAAAGGACCAAAATAATCATAATTAAAATTTTAGACCTCCATAACATATTAAAATTATTTTTATTCCTCAACACTATCCAAATAGCCTCCAACTCATATCTGGAAGATGACTACTCAAACTGCCTTAATATTCTAGAAACACAATCATGAAGATATTTTTCATTATAAATTGAAAGGAAAATTTAATGACTTATAATTCACACTAATATATTATTTTATTCTTATATATCATTCAAAAATGGATATATATCAACCTGTAGTGACAACCATTGGTCTTATAAACCAATTTGTGAATCCTCTTTTACACAGTGTGTACTCAGCTAGATAGGCCATTTTTGTTTTCACATATCAAAAAATTAAAAATAATTATAAATATTATATAAATAATAAATAAGATATTTTTGTGTCATAAAATAGTAATATAATCATTAGATGCATCAATTATTGTCATAGGGATTCAAAATCTTCAATTCACATGGAAGACTTGGAATAGTCATCTGCTTTTAGGAACTTGTCATGGTGATCATGACTTAAACCACCTATAGGGACACTTAATAAATATTTAAATGAATTTATATGATACCTATATTTATAATATATCCAATCACACAAGCATAGAAGTCAAATGATAGATGTAGAACATATATACCAAACATTAAACCTTACTCTTTCACTATTTTCATTCACACAAATAGATCACTTTGAGAGAATTTTTTTCATCATGTATGAGCATAAAAAAAACATATAAACCAAGGTAATATTAAATATATTTATTTAAAAAATACCCAAAACAATTGTATTCTTATGTAATCACCTTAAACTCATCTTTAAATGCATTCTCACTCTAGCCTAGTTTTTCTTACTATTTCACCACTAGCCTAGTTTAGTGACAGATCAACTTGGGTGACCAAATTTATTAACAAAGAGTATATAAATAAATAAATAAATAGAATGTACGTCAATAAAAATTATTGACCTTCAACCTCCATTCACATTCATGCATTGACTTGGTCAACCCTACTTATAACATCAAATTATTCAAAAATAATCAATTCTATGTATGTTATACTCACTATCATATCAGACCAATATCATTTGGGGATTATTGGAGAGTCATATAAATTATGAAAACATAAAAAAAACCTCTCCAATCCATTCTAGGCCATTTCTAGTAAGATCTCTCTTATTGGGTCACTATGAGGGTTTTGAGAGGGTTTTATACCAATTTACCTCCTTAACATTTGATCATATAGTATTACCCCTAAAATTACAAAATAATTATTCAAAATAATTTTTAGGAACCATTTACATATTTCCAAAAAATACTCATGACACCATGCAAAGTTTACACTTTCCAATTAGCATCAAAATATCCTTATCACGCTTGGAAACCTATATTTTTCATACACATAATACCTAAAAACAATATTTCTTGCTTTCTTATTCAACTAAGGATGTTATTTTTTCAAAAAAATCATTAAAACACCTTGTAAAACCTCATTCTATCCTCACATGTGTTTTATTAGCTTGAAAACTCAACTTGACCCTCCATTTGGCCATACTAGGTCTTTATGCATGTTAGCTCTTTGAACTACCAATTATCTTTTATCCTTGAAAAAGCTTGTAAACCTATTATATTTATATCAAAAAATCAAAACATGTTAAATTACATCAAACAAATCTCATGAAATACTAACTTTATTCACATAGGTATCACACTTCTCACATGTTCTATCAATACTATGTATCCTTCATAGGTATTGCTGCCATCTTAGGATCCTTAGGTAGATCAAAAAGAGTCTAAAAATAGTTATTTTACATATTATACATTTTATTCTTACCTCTTTAGTCATACTTTGAGACATACTTGGGTGCTTCAATGCTTCAAATGCACATTTAAATGTTCTCAGACATCCTCATATGCCTTTGTGCATTCATATCCTAGAGCCATCATACTCCTTCTTGAACCAGACCAGATATCCCATGTTCAAGCCTTGTCATTACATCATCCTTCATCAAATACATTTAATCAATCATTTAAACATTCATAATTATATATCATAATACATTCAAGTTGATCCCCATACCTCATTTTTATTTTGACATCAATGACCATACACAAACATATGACATCAATAACAACTTACAAAATGTGAGTCCTTATAAAACCCATAAATACATTTTTATTAGAGTAACTATGCATTCCTCTGATGGTTCATGAAAAAATTAACATGATTAACTAAGTGGTGAATAAATACCTCCTTTAAATGGGAGAGTATTTTTTAATCCATCTGAAATATCAACCTCTATATTGTTTTTTTAAATCTCATTTTTATAAGATTTTCCAATTTTGGGTGGTGTCTTATACAAAGGCCCTTTTTTCCCCTCATGGTAATCATTAAAGAAGATAAATTTGGTTTGGATCCATTCTTAGTCATTTTTAGGATTTATTGATAAACTTTTACCTCCTCTTTTTAACTTTTAGGAGAAAACTCAATAGGGAAATTAAGCATATTAGACAAATCCAGAACTTGTTGAATGATTTGTTGGAAAAAACAAGAGTCTTTATTAAAAAAACCAAATAAATATATTAGTACTCTTGAAATGAAATATATTCACTTGTAAAATCCATTTATTCAAAAATTATTTTATGCACTTATTGAATGAAAATGATTATTTGGTAGAATGTAAGAGATTTGTATTGATGCTTTTGAAATGAAATATGGAACTGTAGCTATCATTTTACATATATATGTAACTTATCTTTTTGTGAGAAATGTTTTAAGCAATCATTATTTTAGGAAAATAAAAATGGAAAATTAAAAGTGATTTATCTTAAAATATTTACAATTGGAAATGTGAGTTTTACTATGTTATATTCATTTCATACATTTTGGATATGTATCTTCTTATCTCTCTTAATGTTCTCATTTGTTTAATAAGTGTATTGGTAAATAAAGTTTTTAATTATAAAAGTTATGGTTTAAAAATCTGCATATGAAGACTACTAAACTTAAATATACCTTTATAATCTATTAATGGGCATTGTGTGTGTGTGCATGCACATGTGTATAAACATACACACATGTATGTATGTATACACATAAATACATATGTGTAATTAATTAAATAAATTGTCTCAATATAATTTATTTATGTTGTAAGACTAAAAAATAAAATATTTGTTGAATAGTAAATGAATTTATTAAAAAATAATAATGAATAAAAATAACAAAATCCAATGTTTTGTTTTATGTTTTTTTTAATTAAAAACCTATGGGAGGGATCAACTAGATGGACTACCCCCATCCCAGTTCCATTGTATGGAAGAGGAGGGGTCGGGATAGTCAATCCCAATCTAACCTAGATTGGTATAAATAATGAACAATGGGTGGGATAGCTTTGCCATCCCTATGGTGAAGCTATGACCCATGTTTCTCACCCTATCTGCACTCAAAGCATCGTGCCATTGTAATTAATAATAAATTATATGTGTGTGTGTGTGTGTGTGTGTGTGTGTGTGTGTGTGTGTGTGTGTGTGTGTGTGTGTGTGTGTGTGTGTGTGTGTGTGTGTGTGTGTGTGTGTGTGTGTGTGTATGTATGTATGTATGTATATATATATATATATATATATATATATATATATATATATGTATGTATGTATGTATGTATGTATGTATGTGTGTGTGTGTGTGTGTATATATATATATATATATATATATGTATGTATATATATATATATACACATACATACATACATACATACATACATATATACATATATATATATATACACACACACACACATATATACATACATATATACATATATATATACATGTATATATATGTATGTATGTGTATACATTTATATATACAGATATATACATACATACATACATACATACATACATACATACATACATATATATATA
Organism: Torreya grandis; assembly: GCA_037957365.1. Classification (NCBI taxonomy): domain Eukaryota; kingdom Viridiplantae; phylum Streptophyta; class Pinopsida; order Cupressales; family Taxaceae; genus Torreya; species Torreya grandis. The sequence continues at coordinate 4,465,404 of JARHVA010000313.1, read as the reverse complement.
TATATATATATATATATATATATATATATATATATATATATATATATATAATTTACAATGGAGTGATGCTTTGAGTGTAGGTAGGGTGGGGAACGAGGATTGTAACATAGGAATGGCAAAGGAATCCCACCTATTATTCATTATTGGATGAATAATGGATATTGATAAAACTATGAAGTATTTAAAATAAACATGTATTAAGTGTTTGATTTTGTCTTTTATATAATTTTGTACATATTCGACCTTGTAAGTCAAACGCGATAATTGGAGAATGCAATGAGTATTTCATTTTTTATCTTGAAAGGTTGTAAGGTGAAGAGATAACATGATTACAAAATTCTATAAATAGTACTTTGATGTAATAGAATCTAGATTGATGTGTTGATAGAGATTAATATAAGTTATCCTTTTATGGTTTTCCCTTATTATATTTTATGTATGGTGTATACATAGTTACATATTCTATTTTTATTTATTTTGTAATCTGATGCAATATGAGTTATGATTTTGTTTTATTATATCTATTCTTCATCCTTCTCTTCAATCAAATTGAATATTTCATACATGGACTATACTATTTTTATCTCTTTGTCACCTTATTATACTCTCTATTGTGCATGTTATCCCTACAATTAGTATGTTTTGGTGTAATTTTTGGATCCTCTGCTAACAATGGTGTGGTGAGCATGGAACTAAATTGGATGAACTATGCTGAGATGGTTTCTAGGTCTGAGAGACATAAAATGATGGATAGATGAGAGAATTAATATTTTTTTAGAGGAAGAATCATGAAGAGTTAGAAATACTATAGAAGATATCTTCCAAGAACACATCTATCATGAAATCTATGAAATTTTCTATTATAAATTACGTGGAATTTTATCTACATATTATCCATATTATAATACTCTTGATTTAATTTGAGGAGATTTTTAATAAAATAAACTAAGGAAAAACTAAGAAGATTGTGAAACCTAGATACCGATTGGTCTTGAGTAGTACACTATTAGATGAAGACAATAGTTAATGACTATATAATATAGTTTATAGTACAAGGATACATAGATTTTGAGATTGTGTGAGATTGATATGTTTATGGAATTAGAGGGAAATGTTTATAATGATTTCCCTTGTTTATCAATATGTTTGCTATGGAAAAGGCCACGGTGGCTACTCCAGCCAATATGGAGTAGTCACTTTGGGCACCATGGGGGTGTGTGTGATAGAAAGTAGATAATGTAAAAATAATCCTAGAATATGGAAGGTGAAAAGACTCTAATAAAAAGGAAAATTTTGGGACTTGAAAGATAAATACGACATCAAGGAAGATATAATAAGTCAAATCACCCTAAAGTATCTTTGAATATGACTAGGAGTAAAGTAGATGTTGTTAGAGCTAGAGATTTGCAAGGAAAATATGCTAGAGAAGAAAGGTTGTTGAAATAATATATGGAAGATATTGAAATAAAAGGTTATTTGGAATATTAAAAAGTTCTTGATGATAAAGAGGAAGATGAAAATAGTGATGCTCAGGTAGATTAGATAGGAAGTAGAGGTCGATCATAGTTAACTAAGGGGATTTTTATTGGAACCAAGAATGAAAGTTCCTAGGAAAATATTAAATTTTAAAGTATTAATATTATAGGTTTAGTTTTGAATAAATAAGAAGTTGGAAATAAGATTCATTCATTTTATGGGTGCAAATTTCCCAATCTCACTTTATCTATAGAAGGTATAAAAAGTATATAGCTTAAATTTGATTCAAGATAGTTTGATTCCTTTATTGATAAGTATGGAAGGCTCAGTATAGAAACCTTATAGGTGTTAAAAATAAATAATTTATAGGAATTATAATTTTTGGTTAATCCTAAAAAGAATAATTATAAGTACCCTATAGGAAAAATAAATACTACACAGTCCCTCAACTATGCATTGCCTAGTACATAAAAACCACTAGTTATAGTTATTAGTATTCATAAACTTACAATAACACTTAACAATCCATAAAATATGACACTTCATGAAGGTAGTTTTTAACCTTTAATTCCATATGATTGATCCTTGGATACCAAACAATACTTAGTTACATGAGAGATGAAATGGGCTATAAAGAGGTTACATTGGATGATGAGAAGAAATGCAAACTAGTAGGGGCTTTAGGAAGACATGCTTTAAAGTTCATTTACAAAATAAATTTCAATACCCTAGATTTAAAACAAGTTAACTATTTTTTGATATCATAATTCAAATAAAAAAATGCAATTTATTTAATGTTTAAAAGAGGTTAAAAAAATAGGAGAAATGGTTTGATAATATGATTACAGGTTCTCTAACATAATGAATAAAAATAATTGTATTATATAAGATAAAGATAATAATTCCTAGTTCGTAGAGGTCTTATAACCAAGAATAAGGTTCACTATTGCACAAACCTATTTCTCCACCAAATTTGATGCTCGATTTGATGCCATTAAGGTTTAATAGATACAAGACTATGCATATATTCCCCTAGTAAGATCGAAAGTAGAATATAAGTTAGAGGATTTTATGAGGAGGATGAAATAAATGCATGATAATGATAAGCCTATATTAGGTTTATAGTGTGTATAGTGTGTTCACAATAGACATCATAGGAATGACTAGTCAACAATCAAAATAGAATATTCTAATTTATTTAGGGTAGTTGGACATTTTACATCCAAGTTCCATTTCCTCCAATAATATATTCAGAAATCACAAAACATGTATTGTAATTTTTTCAAATCTATAAATCATGAAAATATGATTTATCAAAAACTATAGGAGTTAAATCAAGATATAACAAAGAACATATTTGTAATTGTGTCCTAGTAAATAACCACTAAAAAGTAAGTAATTCTAGGTCTGGATGAGGAGATGACAAATATAACTCAAGGTAGTCTGTAATGGGTGATTTTTTCACCACAATATCATATGCCATCATCACCATAATACCACCACATGGATTGACAAGATATAATAATACATCATCTCTCTTGTATCAATATTCTAGTTATCATGTGAAATCATAGAACAACACACATATTCAATAATAGTTGGAAACTTGGACCCCAAGTTATCCTCAACATTAGTATGGGGGATATGATGTGCAAATGAATCAATATAGAGGATATAATGGATAATAATATCAAAGGTTAGGATATCAATAGAATAGAGGAGGTTACATCATATGATATCTTAGTGGATATAAAGGAGGTTACAATAATGATAATTGGCAAACATGACCACCCATGTAATTTTATCTATGTAGGGCATTTAATCATTATGTGAGGAACTATACCATAATTTTTTAAAGGAAATTTTATTATGTATATTTTAGAATTGAATCTCAACATAAAACTTAATACTACCCTATTTTGGATAAATAAAGAAGGTAGAATCTAGTGTATAATGTAAATATTCTTAATACACAACTAAAGGAAAATGCATTTGTGCAAGCTGTCGCATAGAAATAAAGGGTTGAATAATGGTTGCCTCCATTAGAGATTCCTCAATATATAGGAATTATAAAAGTTATATGTGATAACTATCCTAACCCTTCAACTAAAAAAAAGTTAATATATCAAGCTATGTAGGTATTATAAGAAATACAACAAAAACTAGTTTGTGATGAGTATAAAACTGATATTGATGCTCAAATGTATGGAAATATTATTTAGAGCACAAAATAATTACTCATGACCACTTTGATAGATCTAATGTAACTACTCATAACATTTCACAATAAGGAAATTTCTTATAATATCATGAACCTCCTTCATATCTTTTGGAGTGTGAAAAATGAGGACAAACAAGGGCTAATAAATTAGTTTGGTATGTCAAGACTAAGAAGCCTTGGGATGTTGATTCATGAATAGAAATAGATTTGGCTAGATAATAAATTAAAAATACATTATTTAACTTTATAATTACCATCAATATGATTCCTCATTCAACACAAGAAGCCATTGGCTGATGAAATCTAAGTTACAGTCTAGTAACATTAAGCTAAGTGGATTATGACAAAGTCAAACCTATTGGCCAATATAAATGTTGAAATTAAATTAGTTGAACTTAAAATGCAAGGATAATTCAAGATAATTGAAATAAATATATTATATACCCATTAACCTATAGTAATTGGTAAGAAATGAGCCTATAATGGCCAAATGATTATTAGGATTATGCACAATCCATTAGAAGCACATAAAAAATATAAAATAGTAGTCATAACTTTAAAAAAATATAACCATAAGCCATATATCATTCCTAAGGAACTAGATTCTACTTAAAATTATAGGGACAATAATTGTTTAAGGTGGGGACAGATGAAATACAAACAAGTGTGGATACTTTTGAATGTCAAAAGTGGAAGCTTAATACTATGTAATAGGAAAAACCACTAGTATTCAAACCAGTTATCACAAAATCATCAATCAAACAAATTCAAATTTATGAATGTGTTTATCCTTCATTATATTCACTAAAAATATCTAAATTATACTTTTTTTATAATAATAGTGAAAATATGATGGATTACATTGAACCTACCCCTAAAATAATTCTAGCCTAGGATTTAAAATCATCCATAAGTGGTGACTCAAGTGTACACATCTTAAATTGATCATGTAGAGATCATGATTTTTGATCTCTATGTAAGGTGTTCACTAAATTATGCTAAATACCTCAATATTTTATGATCAAGTATCTCAATTAATTTATATTAAGGTTTGAACTCAATGTACTAGATGTGGAACAATGATTCAAAACACTCATCTATGCAATGAAAGGAAGTACTACATCATGGTGAGTTGTCCACTAAAAAGTTGAAATGCATTGGGAAGATGCCTCTGAAATCTTTCATGAAAAGTTTTATCTAATAGATAGTATTAAATGAAAATGGTCATTGTTTCAAGAGGCTCAATGTCTCAAACTACACATCTATTAGTGCATGGATTTATGGACTACACAAATAATAGAGCCTTGATATTGGGTGCACGTTTTTAGTCATACCCTTACACCTATTAGACATCCTAGTACATGCATAAAGAGTTTATAAGGGAAATTAAACACTAGATATAACTTTAATAGGATTTCATCCAAACTTTTGTATTTGAACATGCCAATCCCTTAGTATATAATGCCTTACAAAAGATCAAAAAAATTCAATGTCATGGATTCAAAGAGGATTTGAAAAATGTTATTGAATCATCCTCTCATTAGGTAGATATGTAAGACCTAGATCTCATACTATGTAAGTACAAATCTAGTAAAAAAGAATAACTCCATATTTAGCCATGTAATAGAATAAATAATGATCTAATATATTCCACTGATAGTGATAGTGATTGGGATCCTAATTTAGAAGGGTTATTTGAACCATATCATGAAGAAGAGTCTAATTAAAAATTCAAGAGCAAGGAGATTAAGAAAAACTACACAATATTGACATCTCAAAACAAGAAGGCAAATGCATTTTACAATATACTATACCTAGTGGATTAGGCAAAATATATTAGGAACTATTGTAAAAGACTCAATGAAATATTGGGATAGAAGTATCCCCTAAGCTTGTAATAGTGGAGATTACTTGGGACAAGAGTATATATTTGAATCCCTATAGTTGTTAAGAGACTACCAAGATATGTTTCTAAGCAAACTGAACGAAAATTGTATATCTTCTAAACATTAAGTATATACATTGTGTTTATACTCTATAAAAAATATGGATATTCAATTAATTGGGATTAATTATTGATATATATATATATATATATATATATATATATATATATATATATATATATATATATATATATATATATATACATACATACATACATACATATATATATATACATACATATATATATATATATATATGTATATATATATATATGTATGCATATATATATATATATATATACATACATATATATATATATATATACATACATATATATATATATATATATATATATATATACATATATATATATATATATATACATATATATATATATATATATATATGTATATATATATATATGTATATATATATATATATATATATATATATATATATATATATATATATATATATATATAAAAACTTGTAAAAATGAAAGAGAAAATGAAATAAAAATAAAAGAGCTTGTATTTTTATCTCACCCATAAGGAAGTCTAGAGAAAACTTTTGAAACCTAGATCTAGTCGTGGAGATCTACCCAATCTAATGGTGGGGATTTGACCCACCATAACTTAATTCAAGTGGGAACATTTTTTTATGTTTTTATTACTTTAATAAATTAACTCTTAACCCTCCTCTATTAACCCAAATTTTAATTAAAACCATCAAACATGCCATTAGATTGAGCTATGAATTAATTAACATTTTTTTTTATTATCCCCAGTTCCATAAAACTATTTATACATTTTATATAGTAAATAAATTAAATTTTAAAAGGTGAATCAAATAATTTTTTCTAATGTCTTCATAACCTAGTTAATATCCATTTAGAATCAAAGGAAAATAAATATTTAAATTGAGAATTTGTAAAAAAAAATTCTTAAAACTAATTTTCTTAGGTTGTGGAATATGCAAACAATATTTAAAAAAATTATTAACTTGTCGTAAATATAATTTTTGATCAATTCCTAAATATGTTTGCAAGGACAAACTTATAATTACTTTTCTCATCTCTAAAGCCTTTTAAGATATAGTGTTAATAAATATTTAAATTTAAAGTTTTAAAAATATGAGACTTGAAAATAATTATTTTTTGCATATGAAATATGAAATTAATAATCAAATAATTTTTACTTCCATCACCAAAGAGATGGGGGTGCATTGGTAAAGCAACTTGGTTGTTAGGTTCAAATCTTAGAGGTGTGGAAAAGGCTAGTTGTGGTTGTATTTGTATTAATGTCAATTATGGTGGGGTTGTAAACGTTGGTTGTGGTGGGAATAGTTTAGTAAGGAATGTAAAAACAGTAGTTGTGGTGGGAATAGTGTGGTAAGGAATCTAAAAACACCAATTGTGGCAAGAATATTGGTATTCTGGTATCGACCAATAGTGGCCATTGATGTAAATAGTTTAATTACTCTAGTTAAAAGCTATGTATATATGTAAAAAAGTTTACTTCCATCAAGAATCATCATTTTCAACAAATTCCAAGAAACAATTTTAGGGCTAAAATAACTTTGTTTCCCTCTTATTTCCAAATTCAGTTTAGAATCAACACACATGAAATATCAATAAATGAAATTTATCAAAAAAAAAGTTGTAATCAGTTTATAAAAACTTAAAATTATTAGTATAACAATAAAATAAATTTATTACAAGTATTGTTATTTTTGGCAAGGTAATTCAAAAGTTGTTTTAAGGAGAATTTTTGTAAGATAATTTTAAGCAAATAAAATAACTTTAGAATGGTAAAAAAATTATAGTTTTATTCACAATAAAATCCTAATATGACTTACAAATGATAATTATTGATTAGATAATAGCTTATTATATTTGGAAAATTTATTTGTCTTGATGTAGTTTAGAAAAGGGTGTTTTTGTGCCTAGTTTATCCAACTTGGAGTTGGTTTATCCTATAGCACTATGGAATAGTGTTGGTCATGTCTTTTTTGTTTATAAATAAATTAGTTTCTATCATTCATGTTATTATCTTTATATAATTGTTATAACCTTACATCATGTTTTGAGTCATAAATGCTTTTAAACACCTAGGGCCCTAGTTTCACCTCGTTAGGTCATAAGGGGTGGCTTTATTAATGGAATTAGAGAATACATTTTTATTAAGGTCTAATTTTGATGTTTCAATTGATAAATCTGAATGGACATAGTTTTGGTGTTTTATTATTCCATTTTAATTCTTTGTAGTGCCTAGATATACTTGGGCCAACTATTGGCCATAGTGTTACTCACAAACAGTAACTATGTTAACTTAGTCATGTGACTATTTGGTGAAGCCCAAATACCTTCACATTTGAAATAAAACTCATTTAATAATATGCAAACTACAACCAATCCTAATTATACATGTGAAGGTGAGTACCTTAAATATATAGGTAGCTTGATAAATAGGCACATACATATAAAACTAACCCTTAAAATGTTATACTATAATGAGTGTTATGAAAAAATAAATTTGGGTGTCCTTAGATCATGCGATTAAATAAATAAACCTTATATCACTCATATTATTATGAATTATATATCATTTTTATTCATGTAATTGTATCTTTACAGTTTATAGTTATGTGTTATGATCAGATGTATAGTTGTTATTAGGTAGTGACCCTCTTTGATTATTTTTAAGTTAGATTTTTTTCTTCCATCCTAACCTTCGTCACTATTAGAGACCCTCTCAAGATATAAATATTATCTGAGTAGTATAATCTAGATATCATTGAGACTTTACTCTTGTTATATCAAAGGAATAAAGGTTCCTTGTTATTATGTTGAATTCAACATGTTATTACGTGGGAGTTCTCTAGGTAGGTGCACACACTTTGGGATGTCAAAGTTTTTATGATAAGTGAATTTTTGATAAATCATTTCACCTTGAGTATGTGATTAGATCCTTATAAGATCACTTGAGTGATGTATTCTATCCTTTGTTGGCTTATATCACCAACCCTCTGTTATTGACGATGTCTCATTAAGGAGGCTATCATAAGTTCAAGGAGAAATACATCAGCCACTGATTCTAAGGAGTGGATATGTATGTTTCCCAAATTATGGTGTGGGAATCAAATCTAGGTCATAAAATATGTTACGGGTGCATTGCCACCATCTTTGGTATTGCCTTCTAAATTATTTTTAAATTAACCCTTGTGTAACATAATAATAATATGTGAGATTAATATATGTTTGATTATCATTAATCCCTATATATTAAATTTGAACTACTTTGATGATAGTTACCTTGTAAAAACTAGTATTATAAAATCCCCTTATTTTATGTGCCCTTGGGAGTATATTTGTGTGGATTTTTATTAAGCACTCTCTCTTGGTGAGACTTAGGGTCATAACTCTTTTAAAAGTAAACTATTGCCTACATTAATTATTCTTTTCATTTGAGTGTGTTAACTTGAGATATATGTTTGAATGTATTCATTATCTAATAAATCAATAAATTATAATTAATTTAGACCTTTATTCATGACATCATATTAATGTTATTTTTTCCTCTTCCTTATTGATTAAATTACATAAAATATTTTAGAAACCATTTTTGATCTTTATCTCACTCCAACATGTTTATTTGTTGATTATTAGAAAATCCTTGTGATGAATATTAAATGAATTAAATAGTCACATAATAATTGTGTGTGTTATACTTAAGTCACATAATAAATTAATTCACAATATTTAAACCAATAAATAACTATAGTTAATAAGCAAGCATCATTATATTAAGTCAAAAAAATACATGGCTTTTTTGATAAATGTTTTGGGCATGATAAGAACATTGACTACTATAAATTCTCCCATGTGTTTGCTCAAGGAGAGAAGGATATTCATATTAATTAAACCATTTGATCAAGGTACCTTCAACATTATGGTAATAAAGGATGACATATCTAAATATTTATTTACAATCTTGATTATAAATTTGACTCTTTTAAAGAGAATCTGCCTCTTCAAGATAAGTATAATGTTCAATAAATTAGATGATGTTTTTATGCCATGATATTTGTCAAGTAATAATAAACTTAATTTGGAAAATAATATAACTATATTTAGATTATAATATATAAGTTTATTTTATCATGTGGATTAGAAATTATGAACCATGAATTACTTGATGATGATTAGAAAGAGAGGCTAGTGAGGATTTATTTCTTGTGGGATTACTTCAATAATTAAATATGTGAACTATTTACCAATATTGGAACTAAGGTGATGATATATGATGATATTTTAACTTTTTCATTGATAATAGCCATTGAATTTTTGATATATATGTTTTTAATATCTTAAGGCACATAGGTAGGGGATGTCTATGTCAATGGTTGCTTGAATGCCTAAGCTAAGGGCTCTATATTCAACCATGTTATTATCAGCTTATAAGGTTAATAAAAAATTGAGAGGAATAATTTTACCATGAGGGTAAAATAAAACATAACTTGATACAACTCTTTTAATGAATTTGTCTCCATTAAACTGAAGGTTCCAAGTGTATTTGTGCAAGTCAATTTTAGCCTTGGGTAGTTATTCTAAAATGAATCTAAGTTTTGGTTTGTAGGTGTAAAATTTGGGATCTTATCTGGTTTGTGCATCAATATGAATAGTTTTATTTTGAAAATAAATTTTAATATAAATATTTTCATTAAGACCTTTAGTGTAAAAACATTCTTCATCTAGAAACATGTCTTGAAAGTTATTAGTACCTAGTATAGGTATGGTATGAATCTGATTATAGATCACTTGGAATTTAATTATTTTTGTAAACTAATTATGAATTCGAATTCCATTAAGATTACCATAAAAATTTTATTTATATCTCTAAGTAATAAATATTTGGATAAAAATTGATGAAGGGGATTAGAATGGATAATCACATAGGCTATATGATATATCATATAGTCTAAAAAAATTCTAGCTCCAAAATAAATGGTGAGATAGTCACTTTCTACTTTGATATAATGAGTCTCATAATGTATCAAAGGATGATTAATGTAATATATGCCACATTATCTTCTTATTTCATCTTGTTGAATGAGCTTTGGTCCAAGAAATATGGGGGTGGTTGTAATCTACAAGATTAATGGGAAATCATAATAAAGTGACCTAAGAGTAGGAGGATGAATCAATGATTCCTTCATGTTACCAAAATATTTTGTACATGAATTAGTCCATTCAATATGAATAACCTTCTTAAGGAGTGAGTTTATTGAATATATATTATAAGTTGTTTCAAGGATGAATCAACAAATTGACTGAAGTTTTCCAAGATAGGTGAAAATATATAAAATGGAGTGAGTAATATGCATTTTGACAATTAGTTTTATTTTAACATGATAAAAATTAATCCCATGTATGGAAATGATGAATCATAAGAGTTTATTAAAAGTGACATCAAAAACACATTTGTAAGTATCGAGTATAACTTTACATTTGATTATTAAATCAAATATAATAGTAAGATCATGAATATTATTTTCACAAATATTAGATTTATAAATAATATCATCCACATAATTTTTGACTATTTTATCGATGAGATAATGAAAGATATGAGTCATTTCATGTTGGTATGTAGCACCAAAAATTTTAAGACTAAAAGGAATATTAACATATCAATAGGTTTTCCATTTAGTTGTGAAATTATTTCTATGTTGATCTTAGAGAGTGATGTGAATCTAATTATATCCTGACAAGCTATGAATTAGAGATAACATCTCATATCTATCCATAGAATACACAATGGCATCAATTTATTATAAATTAAAGTTATATTTAGGGCATTCTAAGATTATGAAATTTGACACAAATGTGAATGACCATGGTAAATTTATTTTAAATGATAAAAATGTTGAGCACCCATTCAGATTAATCAAAAGGTTTGATAGACTTATCATCTATAATGTTGATGATTTAATTACAAAATAAACTATAAATCTAGGGATAAAACATTCATCACTTTTGATGGACCATTTTAGAATCAGTACATGTGATAATATTATGTACAATAATACTAGGGTCAATACCAATCATGTCTTCATACTTCCACACAAATAATTCATAATATTTTTTTAATAAGAAATAATAGTTACCATGTTCCATAAGATGAATTTCATTACATAAAATTAAGGGTCTAGGAAAAGTAGTGGTGCCATCATTTATTGTAATAGTTTCCTCAATAAGCATGACATTTCTTCTTGGAAATGATATGGATGTGGAAAAATATTGTAAAAAATATGGTTTTTAGGATTAATACTAGAAACAAAATTATTTAAATAATGAGTCTTTTTCTATAAATGGCCAAACTTGTGATGTTGGTGAGGAAGTTGAGGCTTTCTATAATGGAGTAGTTATAATATAGATTTATCACTAGGAAAAATGGGTAAATGTCCATGGTATTTGACATCTACTTTAATATTGACAATCCTCACTACCTTTTCTATCATACTCAAAATGTGTTCATATTATAGTCATAGTCTTGGCATCTAAAGTAATTTTAGGCATTTGAGTAAAAGGTGAAATATCATTCCAGAGTGGATGATGTTGGTTGATACAATCTATTATATTTGAGGGGAATGAAACTATATTGGGTTGATCATTATTTCTATGAGTAACAAAATGAGTTTTGAATGAATTACTTTGGCTAAAGTAATTGATTACAAGTGGAAAATTATAAATAACTATATCAGTTTTGGATGATATTTTGTCGATAAAACATGGAATTAATTATCATGTTGAGTTAGTTGACACTACCTAAAATATGAGATAAAGGAAAAGAACTATAAAACTAATCTATACCATAATATTGTATAATATTTTTAATATATTGGAGAACCCATGGTGTGTCTATAAAATTTGGACTAATAGGAGGAATATAACCTTCCATTTCTCAGACAATATCAATATATCTAGATGATATATTAATGACATGAACATCATGGTTAAAGACATGCATTTTTGATAAAGTATTTTGATAATGACTTAAATATAAGTCTCATGATTGGGCTTGGGCCATAATGTAGGCATAATAATAAGATGGATAAATGCTACATCCATAAGTGTAGACACTAGAAAAACTTACGCTATGGCTCTAGATGTTGCATTAAATTTTAAACCACCCATTGACCCCCATTTAGACTAAATTATTTATTACATACACTTTTTCACCCATTCATCCCTTTAGGTAATTTAATTATTTAGATAAATTAGTTCATTATTATTTCCACCTCACCTACCCAAACTCATGGCTAACCTATTGAGACCTAGCCTAGAGACCATTTCTAACCTAGCATTTAATGTCTTAACTTCCTAAGAATTATTCCTCATGCATCCCCATGCCCATTTAAATACCCTAAGATCATTTCCAATTGCCTTAACCATTAATAATTAGTATAAATGGATAATTTTAGCCATTTTTACCTCTTCTCATTAACCATCAGTCGTCAACCCTCAACCAATAGTGGTTGACTAGAACTATTGATAGTTACATATTAATATCCTAATACACTTCCTAAAAGAGGTTTTAATTAGAGAGGATGAAGGTAAAATCACTCATAGTAGAAATAAAGACTCTTGTCAAACTAGAGCCAAACTAGAAATAGACAGAGGCTTACAAGGCAATTCAACATCTCCACACAAAGGATTTGAGTACCATCACTCTATCCATTTAGCTCCAAGCCCTCAAGTAGTTTACTTTCACATTCAAAATTTTTTAGGACACCAATATACATAAATATAATAATCTTACACTTATTCTAAGTTGAGTAATTTAGTTTCAATAAACGTAGTTCTTGTACCTATTTCTGGCCTCTACCCATACCTTTCCTTATGTTAGAGTTTTGTAACTCCAAACACTACCTCTTCCACCACACCTACTAACCATCCCTAACCATTCTGAGTATCAAATACCTATTGTGATACCTATAAAACCTTACCTATGCTATCACCACCAGCATTCAACCCAATCACCACCTCCAAAACCTCTCTATAACTCTTCCTAGTAGACTTCTTTTCCCAAACCAAATTCCATAGTAACCACTGATGGTTAGCCCTAAATGCTAACAATCATACCTAACCATTGATAGTCACTATGTTTCCATTTTTTACATCAATAAGATGATTCGACCTATTAGTCTGTTCTTAAATCCCACTTTTGGAGTTTCTATTTTATCATATAATTTCTACTTATTTTTTTATTAAGTTTGAGTAATTTAGAATTAGTATTCAACTATTTATTTTTATTCCTAGTCAAAATCACTTGTTTCTTTTCCAACATTTATTGTATTTGATTTCAATACCTTCTATTATTTCATGTAAGAATATATTTTTAGTTTATCAAAACTTAAGTGTGTTAAAAATGTGGATTGACAACCTCCAAATAAGTCTCATGTTTCTTGCATCTAACATTGACTAGGCAATCTACCCACCTACCTAACTAATCAACCATTTTCTAGTTTCTTTCTTAACTGCATGTCATCTTCCCAAGACAAAGAGGAACATCTATAATTTTCTAGATTATAGAATGTAAACCACATCCAAGTTCTTCTACCATACCACTCTCAAGTTTCTTATTTATTATTCTTAGAAAATAAAAATGAAAATAAAATAGTGAAACATTCTATCACACCTAGTGGGACCTAGTTACAACTAGGTACTTTTTATGTTTATTTTGTGTTCATTGAAATGAAAAAAAAATTATTATTTATAAAATTAACCTTTAATAGATTATTTTCTTGTATAGTTAGTTCACATAGTTTAATTAATCAAATAAATTAAGTGTAGCCTTACTTCTTTACACACATAGACCAAACCAGTTACACCAAATCAAACATAAAAACACTTGACATAAGGCTTGACTAGGGTTTCATCTCCTAGTGGTGAAATTTCAGCTCTTGGATTTCCTAGTTGGACATCATTAGGAAGAGGAAAAACCAAAACTTAGTTCTCTAGTTGAGTATAATCTCTGGCATTCGATATATCTTGGCTAAGCACCCAACACCCTTTTTTTTGTAGTGTGTGAATTGAGGGGGTAGAACCCAATATCAAGCCATGTATCAATTACAACAAAGATATTTTTGAGAGCTTAAACTACCTCACACCAACCATAGACTTTGTATTCTAGTACTTGTTTCAGAACCAAGTTTAGTCACTCAGTTTTAACTTAAGGCATAAGACACAAGTGAGATAAAAAGAAGCTTAAGATTTAATGTGCTTGACTAGTAGTTGATTCACAATCATATATATATATATATATATATATATATATATATATATATATATATGTATGTATGTATCTTGATAAAAATGAGTAAGGAAAGATACCATAGACTGGTATCTTCTACTTAATTTAAATGTCAACTTGAGGATGTAAACTTGATAGGATGATGTTGTTGTATGTGCACACCCAATATTCTAATTTGACCTTCTACTGATTATAATATAAGATTATAAAGCCATGCAAGAAATGAAATATTGGAATTTAAAATTAATAAAATATTATAAATTAAATGATTACACTATTGGAAGCTTCCTTAAAATAATTCTATGCAAGATTTGGAAATCACATAATTTAAAAATAAAACACACATGTAAAGAAACTAAATAACATGATTAGCTATTTAATAGGTTGGATTACTACTACAAGACTTAAAAAGTGGGCCCTTCCTCCTTCTAACTCTAACTTCAATCATTCCTATTAAAATAATAAAATGGACTCAAAAATGATTGTTCATATTAATAAAAAATGTAGTAATGAATTATTATAGAGAAATTACAATAACAACTAGTTTACAAAATTTACTTTTGATATATTTATCTAATTTATATCTACCACCTTATCTATCCTATTTTTACCTATATATATACATATGGGGAGATTGTTCTATATAAAATAATATATATTCTAAACTAAAAAACATTTGACTATAAGTTAACATAAATTGGCTCCTTCTACTAAGGTCACCATTCATGTGAATCTTGAAATATTGACTTAGGAAAAATAAATCTATTTCAATATTCAACCACATCCTTATTGTGCTCCCCATAGGTTATCATTGTTTCGATGAGTTGGTTGAACTAGGAATCAAATTCTATTCATCCACAACTTTGGTCATGCAGTGGCTATAAGATGTGTCCACGTGATGAGATTATTTTGTTGAAGGATGGTTTATGCTATATACCTATTACTTCAAAACATATTTCAAACACATTATAGAGAAAAACATTCTACATAAGAATATAACTATTATATACTTGATTTCAAGACAAAGTTCTAACTATTCAAGGATTATGAGAACATAATGTTATCTATAGAATTATGGTTATTTGAGGATGAGATATTTATGGGAATGTGACTCAAAATCATGGTAAACAACAAGGATGAGCATGATAAATGAGGATAAAAACATGACATTTTTGGGGATCATCACATCCCCTAACTTAAGACCTTTCTCATCCATGAGGAACAAACTTACTCATTTCAAATTCACAAATAGTTCTAAAATCCATAGGGTCTTTGGCACCACTTGAAATGTGAGAATAAAATCCATGATTTTATTCATATAACTACCAATTTTTGAGCTACTTGGCTTCATCTAATGGAGTTTTATCCTGCTAATCTAGAATAGGATACCAAAACATATGGGGATATAATTTTATGCTTAACATCTAACATCCCATTTCACTTTCAGGTAGAATATATATTGTGACTCTATTAAATGTTGCCTTCAAATTTTAAGGGGAATATGAATCTTTCCTTTTTAGTTCAGGAGTGAGTTCATTCAATCTTTCAATGTAGGATTCTTTTGTTTTAAATCCAACACAAGTTATCAATCCTAAGTATAAATCTTGGACTGCATCATAATTTTTTGGAAACCAAATTCTAAATTCCTTCTATAGCATGATTTCATCCCATTCTATCACACAATATCAAGTATAATTGACTCTATTCTTATTAGCAATTGAATTTCCATTTTTCACTATATTCAGTCATCTCTCATCCTCTCCTTTGTTCATTCAAAAGATATGATGAAAATGCCTTTAGAAAGACATATCCAACATATAAGTTAGGATTCAATTTCTTATAAGGCACATCATAGTTATTAAGATATAACTCACACAATTATGCTTGTTCTTATTGTGAGCTCTCTTTATATAATTGAAATAAAAAAGGGGATTGATTACTTCATAAGGCATGTCATAATAAATTCTCATGAATTTAAATTTATGGCATTTCTCCTCAAGATGAACTTAATATACCCTTACAGGAGGCCTACAATTAATGATATCTTAAGTAAGACAAGCCATATATTCAATTTTATGCTATAGTTTGGAGAATATTTCTTCTTTAAACTTGACCTTTTCTTTCAATTTCTTGTTCTCATTTGTCAATGACCTAAGACTTTCATACTAACTATCTATCCATTTCATCAATTTAGAGGACACCATAGATGAGTTATACCTACTAGCTTGAGTATTTTTAGGGTTTTGTTATTACTTTTTTGCTATAGAAAGTTGTGAAATTATGGTTACAAGATAGTTTTTGGTACAGGGTTGTAGATGAGAATTTGCTACAGCAAGCACATCTAGTACACATCCTATCTAATCCTATAACTTCTTCATTAATCACTATATTTCCTATAGGTCTTGTTCTAAAGTAAGAAATTCCTTTTTTAAGGTGGGTTTATTCATTTGTTCTACCTCTTTCTACATTGGTTCTTGAAATTCTTTGAGGCTGTGTTCTACTTGTTTTGCCTCCTTATTATCTTCTTTAGAACATTGTTCCTTGTTATCTCAAAACTAAATGCCTCTAGTGATTCATGACTGATGTAAGTTGGTGTTTCTCCATATTCATTATTAATTTATATAATAGAATAATGTTTAGTTCTTGGTTTACCTTTTATCTTTCCTCTTAATCTATGGGATCTACTAGGAGTAGATATGACCTTAGCCTTTTTAGGGGAAGGTGGAAGTTTTTATTTAGATTCCTTAGAGTCAAGTTGGAGAATGAGTTTTCTATTTATTCTTTTAAATTCCTTGCTTATGGAATCCCATTCTTCAATATGTTTCCTTGTTTTAGGTTCTTGTGTGGGTGGAAAGAAAAAAATCTTCTACATGTTCTTATGTGGTTATGGGAAGGTCTTCTTCTACAGGTTCTTATGGAGCTATATGAAGGTCTTCTTATTTAGGTTATTATGGAGCTATAAGAAGGTATTCTTCTATCATCTATTCTTATGCCTCCATTTAATTTTCTACTTTATTTCCCTCACTATTACTTTCTACATTTATAGGTATTTGGAGAAAATCTTCCCAACTTATATTGGGTTTCATCCTTTGCAAGAAGTCTTGAATAATCAACTAAACTAAACAATGATGAGAAAGAGATTTGGTATTACCTCTTCGAAATGACTTTTTCATTTTTATGATTATGTTAGGTAAGAATTTGGGGACATTTATCTTACTACCATGCCATAAATGATTCATGAATTTGAATTAAATACCATGAAGTATGGATTATCTCCATTCATAGGTGAAATATCTACAGATGAACTCAACAGCTCTGGCCCATCTTCTTGATAAATATAACCATGAAGTGTGTTATTTGTAAGTTTCCTAGACTTCATTTACTCTAATGAATTTTTACCTCTTTTCCTTAGCATCAAACATTTCCTAACATGCCTCCCATATTCAAGGAAATCTAGTTACACTGCTGATGATAGTTTTCATTAAATTTATTTCTATTCCTCTCACTATTTCTACGTTGTTATATAATGAGTAAACAAATTCTTCTATAATTCTTTGATCAAGATATTCTATTCTCTCAAAATATTAGACCTATCTTATTTTATAAAATAGGACTAGGATGTCCAAGTTATTGGTTAAAGGAAACATCAAGTGGCTCATGTTTAAACAAGTCCCCCTCCCTATTTTGTAGGATGGAATTTTAGTTGTAGGGTCTATGCTCTTACAACAAGGGTTTTATAGCTTTGGGTGAAATATTTTAAATTTTGATTTGAGATAGTCCATTTAAATTAGGGAAAATTCCACCCAACTTAAATAGTCTCTTGTGCTCAAGGGATGTAGTTGACATGCATGACTAGCTCATGGAAATGACAAGTGGGTAGTGGAAGTAGTGCTTTAATGGTCATTTCAATTGGTGAAGGAGAAGATATATTAGGATGGCATGACAAAGAGATAATATGGAGGAGTTAAAACAACACTAAGACCCATCATATTATTAATAATTAAAACTTATGACATGAAATAAATATAAGATAATTACCTTAGTACTTATAGGAATACCTTTCATTAATGCATAAATGATGAGTCAAAGTAGTGGAGGTGAGGTGTACTAGCATGTGTTGTCATTTTATTGGAAGAAAAAATTATTTATAAGAATGTAATGTATGATGGAGTGATAAGGATTCATCTAATAGTGAGAAATGTTGCCTATAGAAAAAAAAGTGTCCTATAGCAATAATAAATATCCCATAGAAACAAGAGTTTCATCCTGTACCAAAGAGGAAAGTATATTTATTCTCTAAAGCAATAAATCTATAAGTAAAACTAGATTAAAACAAAGAGGTTTATTTCTATAGTCATTTTTTTAACAAATGTTGACTAGCTAATGACCTAGTTTTATGATACAACATCTATCAACAACGTCTGAAGGTTTTCATTACTAAATTTTTTTAGTTTTCTTTTTAATTTTCTAGTCCCAAGTCAATTTGAATTGTAGAAGTCTAGGAGGTAGTATTTTATTTAGCCTAAACCAAGCCATTATGAATGGATTTTTCTTGGTTATAAGATGCTTTACTAATCTTAGAAAATATTAGAGAAGGGTTGACAAAAATACCCTTCTGCTATAGGAATAGGTTGATTTTCTTCATGAAGAAGAGATGGATATTGTTATTCAAGAAGTTAGATAGTGAGAGTTTCTTTAAAAATGATTTATTATATAGCTTGAGCCTATGGCCATTAAAAATTAGTTAGAACCAAATAGATTCAATGGTCATGAGATTTACATCTCTATTATCAAAAACTTGATTGATCTCATAAGGCCCAACCCATCTAGACTATAACTTTCCTTTATGATCCTTGTATTTGAAGGAAAAAAAGGAGTGCCCAATCACCAGGTTATAAATTATTAGTCTTGATGTTCCTATCATGCCAACCCATACATTGTCTTTCCACTATTTTAGTGTGATGAAATGCTTCCTTTCTTAGTTCATCAAGTGCATTTAGCTGCATGATCATGTCGTATTGAGCTTAGGAAAGATCCAAGCCCAAATCAAGTGTTGTCCTTAATTTTTTATACTCAAACTCAATGGGTAGAACAATATTCCTACCATAAACTAGATCATATGAAGTTAAACCAATTATGATTTTACAAGTGATTTTATAATCCCAAATTTCTTCCAAAAGATGAGTTAACCAATCTTTTCTATGTAGGCTAATCGTATTAGTGAGGATATTTTCTAATTCTCTCTTTGTAACTTCCACTTAACCATTTAACTGGGGATGGTAAGGGGTAGAATTTTTGTGTCTAATTTCATATTCTTTTACCAAGGTAGTTGTGAAGTTTGATGTGAACTATGGTTCTTGGTCTATGCATATCTCTCTTGGTACTCCATAGTAGGTGAATATTTATTCATACAAGAATTATATTAATTTCTCATCTTGAGCATGGGTTAAGGCCTTGACTTTGGCCTATTTTATGACATAATCATTACACACCAGTATATATTCTTTTTTATTAGATTTAATATCAATAAGACCTAAAAGTTCTAGTCCCCATTTGTCAAAATTGTCCAAAACTAGTTGTGGCTATAATGGAATTTCATTAGAGCAAGTGGGTTTCCCCATATGCTGACATTGATCACATATAACGTTATACATCATGACATCCTTATGTAAAGAATGCTAATAATATCAAGTGGTAACTACTTTCATAACAGTCTATTTGGCATCAAAATGACCCCTACAAGGTTTATGATGGTAGGTTTTGATAGTGTCATAAGCTTCATCTTCCTACATACATCTTATCATAAGTAAATTTGGTCCAGTGATGAAGAGATATCTTTCAATCCAAGAATAATGTATTCTCTTTTGGATCAGATGTTGTTTTTACCTAGGTGAGAAATGTTCTGGTAGTGATGTTATAATAAGATAATTATAAACATCTACAAACTAAAGAGATTGAATAGTTACTATAAACAAATTTTCATTAGGAAAGATATCATCAACAACAAGACTATGCTCATCATTTTGCAATCAAGATAGAAAATTTATTGCTACATTATCCTTACCTTGTATGTCTACAATGGTAATATCAAATTCATATATCAAAATAAACCATCTAATCATCTTTCCTAGTACAATAGGTTTGTTCATTGGATACTTTATTATTGCATGATTTCTGTGGATGCATACTTGGTAACCCTTAATGTAGTGTCCAAATTAGTTGATATAATTGATTATGGGAAGAAATTATTTCTTTTTTATAGTGTAATTGAGTTTAAACACTTGAATATTCTTATTAATAAAATATATTTCATAACTCAAAGATTCATCTATTTGGCCAAGGATAGCTCCTAAATCGGTGTTAGATGCATTTGTGTGGATGTGAAAAAGCTACTTTCAATTAGCTCCTCTGAAAATAGGATTTTTTATGAGAAGGTATTTGAGTTATTAAAAGGTAGTTTAATAATAATTAGTCTAAGTAAATTCAATATCCTTAGTAAACAATCCAAACAATTAGGTGGAAATTTTACTAAAGTCTGTGATGAATCATTTATAATAACGAACATGTCCTATAAATATTCTAACATCTTGTTGCTTCTTTGGTGTGGGTATATCCTTGATAATTATCTTTGATGGGTTGACTAGAATTCCAATAGTGGAGATATGATTCTCCAACATAATCCCTTCAATCATAAACTTATAACATTTTTCATTACTCAAATACAATTGGTGGTCTTGGTAACATTTAAAAACATTCTTCATGTTGGTAAGTCTTTTTTCAAATATTTTTTTATAGATAGTGAAATCATCCATGTAGATTTAAACATAGTCATGGGAGATATCATAAAATATGCTCAAAATAACCCTTTGAAAAGTAATTGGGGCATTACAAAGACTAAATGGTAAGATGGCAAAGGCATAGGTTCCCCAAGGGTAAGTAAAAGTGGTTTTATCTTGATCTTATGGAGCAAATTATATCTGATTATATCCACTATAGCCATCTAGGAAGGAAAAATAGTTTTTCCCTATTAATGTATCCAGCACTTGATTAATAAATGGAAGGGGAAAGTGATCCTTCCTTTTAGTAGCATTCAACTCTTGGTAGTCAACAAAAAAATGCCATTTACCCCCTTTTTAGGGATAATAACAAGGGTAGAGATCCACTAGCTATCCAAAATAGGATAAACAAACTATAGGATTCATTCATCATTGGGGTTAGCAAATAGGTTTGCATTTTTTTTAATGTAAATATGATGCATGAATAAATATGGGTGTATTCCTCTCATGTCATAGTAGACCTAGTAAAATGTTGTTTTTTTCTTTCTTATCATTATAAGTAACTAGATTTCTTATTGGGTTGTTAAGGAGGTGTTGATGTTGAGAGGTTTATTTGGTAGAATGTATACTTGCTTTGTTAAAGAAAGCATGGTTTCCACATTGGTGATTAAAGAAGTACATTGCATTGATGGAATGTTCAAATGTCCCTTATAGTTTAAACAAGATCATTTTTAAGAAAATTATTCTAAATGGGGCATGGTACACATTCTAACATGTTTGTGGCTATAGGATCCTATTGATATGTGTTTTATAGGATACTAGTAAGGATAGTGTCTTCTTCTTATTCCTACAAAGCTGGACTCTAGTCAATTATGCAGAGAGTTTGTAAGGAGATATCTTCTTTAAACTGATCAATCTAAGGTGTTGGTACATCATTCTAGGAAGGTTGGGCTGGGGGATAAAGAGCCCATTTCTTGGTGCCATTTCCATTGGAAATTAATATTTTTCCTAATCTAAAACCAATAAAAGCATTAGTAGTGGCCAACCATGGGTAGCCAAGGATGAGAGTATAACCTCCAAAGTTAATTTTTGTCTATAGGATAATAAATTTTACTAGATATTGCCAAGAGTCCATAGTGATAAGCAGGTTTTCGGCAAACCCCTTTAACTTAATAGTTGACCTATGAACCATTTGGAGGATGGTGGGTGTTATCTAGAGAGTTGTATGTTTTAGTTACTGCATGGTCTCCATGGTCATCACATTGATGGCTTCACCCAAGTCATTTAAATTATTGGAGATACATTGGCCATGGATGACTTTCAGGATAAACTATTTTTGAGGAACTATATTTCCTAACATAATATCCACTATTTGGCCAATAACTTTCACTATTTTAGGATCCTTCTTCTTTCTTCCCAATTTTTTTCAAACATAGCCCTCTAAAAACCTTATTATAGAGAGGAAAATCCTTTATTATTTGAAATAGTAGGATTTTTATGCAAAATTTTTTGAGTTATCCTAAGATATCAAATTTGATCTCTAGTTTAGGATGTGATATGTTTAATCTTTCTAAAAAATGAGTATTGCCAAATTATTTTTGGTTTTATGGTGGACCTAGATTAGGATTGGCCATGGGTGGCTAAGGATTAGTATGTATTAGATCAAGTTCTTCAAAATGTTATATGATTATGGGTGAGGTGGGTTGTGGAACAAAACACCTGAGAGAAGTTAGACTTGATTGATATCTAAGGTGTATGTTGGATATTGTATTATTTCAATGGATTCCATTGGTTGAACCAACTTATTGGTAGGGTTAGGGATGGATTGAGAGGGTAATTGAGGGGGTCTAATAGGTTACTAAGTGTTTAGAATTAAGTCCTATTATTATTGTGGTTGTTGCATCTGTTGAGGAAAGCCTTGATTACCTCTTCACTACCATTGCCATAGATTATAGAGAAAGATCCATTATTGCTTTTGGAATTGTCCAAGTTGAGGTTATTATCCATTATGTTGCATCCATAACTGATTTTGGGGTAGATGCCAATTTTTTTGGGGCCAATTTTGGTTGGGTATATTCATCCAAGAACCATATTGAGGATTATTTGAGAATTAATTTTTTTTTTTTAAAAGTTTGATGGCATACCTGATCTTTGCATCCATGGTTTCTATTGAACCATTAAAAACACTTGATTCTCATCTTCTCCTATGGAATGTAGCTCCATAGTTTCAATTTTTTCCTTAGTTATTCTAGATACTTCAGATTTCATAGAATGACATGTGTAATATGCCATTTTTTTTATACATTTAGGGTAATAGGTGCCTAAGGATTTTTTAGTTTCTTCTTGCTTCCTTCATGTATGTAATTTATTAGGCTTAGTAGATAGGTGGCTAATAATGTCCTACTTCATGTCCTAGAACAAGTTGCTAACTTCATCTTTAGATAGTCCTGCTATAGATACTGCAAGAAGGGTTCTACCCCTAGTTTTGTTCTTGGTTGATCTAGAGTAGTTTGTACATAGAACTATTATTTTATTAAAGGATAGTGTAAAAAAATCACCACCAAACATTAAATCTAGTGACTCCAGATAATCACTGTAGTTCCTTTTAGGAATATCATCTTAATTGATTCTTTATCCATTGTAGTCTATTTGGAATTTTTCAAGATGAACACAAATCATTTCATATATTCCTCCAATGACTCATCATCAGCGTGTGTCATTAAAAATATGTCATCTCTTCTATAGTTATTGCCCCTACAATAGTCTTGGCATTTCTCTAGAAACCTCTCCTTAATTTCTTCTCAAGTAGAAATAACATCCTTTCTAAGTTCCATGAACTATCTAGGTGTTGCATCTTTGAGTTTTGATGGAAATAATGTGAATTTTTTAGTCTTGATTATAATCATAGCTATGACATAGGATGTCAAACTCAAAAATAAATGTGTCTACTTCTTTCAATACTTCTCTCATAATGGTACGGAGGGTAGAGTGAGGAATATTCTTTATGGGTGCATTATTGTCAAGAGTAAGAATAGAAAATTCAAAGGTAGAGGACTAATTGGTAGTGTTTTCTTCCTAAGGATCCTCCATGAGTACACTTTGTGTTGGTAGACTAAAATTTGTTTCCACCCACTGTTGACCCAATTTTGCCCCTCAAGAAAAATCTCGGTCACCTCCTACACCTGCATTACACGACCAGTCATTTCAGGTTACGAGGTCCACCTTCAGGTTTCGACAGCTCTGCTTCAGAGCATTGGTTCATCAATCTCATTCATTGATGTTCACAGTAGCAAAAGGCAGAGTCTTCAAACGTCCACAGAAGAAGAGAGGGAAAAAATGGAGCATTTAACACTTAGGCCAAAAAGAGGGCAGACAAAATGCAGAGGGCGGCAAAATTGCCACCCAAAACATGGGTGGGTAAATAGAGACCACCTACACACATGCAGAGGGCAGAAAATTTGCCACCCACAACACAAAGAAAAAATAAAAAGGCCGTCAACATCGGCCGATGTCGGTAATTTTACCGTTGTCGGCATCTTACATCAGTCGACGTCGGTAGAAATCCTACATGCAGTACATGCAGCGGGCGGAAAATTCATCGCCCACAACAGATGGTGGCAAAAATCACCTGCAGTGCACAAGAAAAAACTTGCCCAACTACCAGAGAAGACCAACACGTAAAACGAGGCAACAAGTATGGTCTTGGCAGAATTGTGACATCAGCTACAGTGCTTTTTCACTCTTTCCAATGAAACGTCTCTTTGCTCTTCTGATATAAATACACAGACTTGTTCATTTATCAAGATCTTCCTGACTTTTGTAAAGAGCACAGCTCTGTAAATTCTCCACCTGAATCAATAAAAATACAGTTCTTGCCTCCATCTTGGATTGATTTGCTGTGTATGCCATGAGTATTATTTGTGTTTAGTCATTATCTTCCATGCTTTCACAGGTAATACCAACAGACCAGCTATCTACAGGTGCCGGTTCTGCAGCTGAAAGGAGAAGAGCAATATTTGAGAAGGATAGAACAGAGTAAGTTGTTTGCAAGAGTGCATTCCACAGCACCTCAGTGAACCTCTGTTATGTATTTTCCATTATAGCCTCCCCCTTAAGTCTTAGCAGCCTGGTTCCTCTACCAGATGTGTAGAGTATACTTGCATTCCACTTGATTCTGAGAGTGGATCTGGAAGGTCACCCCTTTATTTTGGTGTATCACCTCTTTTAGAGTAGGCTGTTTGCTTTCTTGCACTTCCTTCCCTTTTCATCCCCCCCCAGTATAGTTGTATACATATATTTTTGTGCTACCTGAAACAAACAAGATACATTGAAGGGAAGTAGCCCATATCTAGAGACTCTCCTCTCTTGCTTCGCTGTCCCACAGGTGAGAGAGGGGTTTCCATGTTGCGGGGAGAGGGCAGGAATCTGTTTTCCTACCGTAATGTGCACTTTCCAGCGTCAATAGTTTCGGCACACCCGGTGGGACTATAATTTTATCAGTTTCCAATGCAGAAGTATTTCAGGATTGATGCTGGTCCTACTACAGTGATTTTCAAAGATTTCCAGCATCTGGCGACTCCATTGGTAAGAGCTCAGTGCTTTATTTTAAGACCAGTCACTTTTCTTCTATGCCAAAGGTTACCACAAGGTCAGCTTCAAGAAGGGTCCCCTTTGAGTTCATTGAACTACCTTTAAACTCTGCTAAAAGGCTCAGGTTTGGAAGAACTCACCCTTATGCACTAGTAAATCCTCCTAGACTTGTTGCTAGGAACACCAACCCAGCTCAGCCACAAATACAACCTGTTCTAGCCATGGCATTGCCTTTTGCAACTTTTCATGGTGAGAGCCCTTTAAACCTCCCATGCTATGATCCGATTCCAGGAACAGATTTAAAAAATGTGCCCTCTTTTGATGGAGTGGGACCTATTACAGTTGTTGAGCATATCAAGAATATTGCCAACCTTTGCAATATTCACAATATAACAGAAGAAAACATTGCCATCAGACTGTTAGCCTTGTCTCTGAAAGGAAAAGCTCTCGACTGGTACGACACCTTGCCTGTGAATTCCATACATTCTTGGAATGAATTGGGCACCCATTTAACTGATCATTTTGGGGAAAAAAGTGATGGCCTCTCTCTTGCTGAGCAGCTAACAACTATAAAAAGAGATCCACACGAGTATATGCAGGACTTCAACACGCGGTTTCAAAAGACTTGGGATAGAATTCCCACCCTGGTAAGGCCAACCCCCATCTACGCTTTCTTGTACTATCTAAAAGCATTGAATAGTGAAATTTCTATGATGATCCAATCTAGGGGGGACACATACTGGCAGCTGCGTATGACATAGCCATTACAGCCAAAAATTGCTTAATTCAAGCTAGGAAAATTGCCCCTAGGCCTCATATGCCACTTTTCCCAAAACCACTCCCCCTAATTTAGGCTATCGCTCCCACAATTGCTCCTCTACCTGTCATTGAGAAGCTAGCTGCTTTTCCATCTAATGAATTAAATGAAGTTAAGGGCCTATTGCAGAGCATATCAAACGAACTTGTTGCCCTTAAAAGGCAGCAAGCTCAAAACAACAAGCCAAACTAGGGTTATCAAAATTATGGCCATGCCCCTAGACCCCCCTTTCAAAATTATAACCAAGGTCAGGGGAAGCTCACTACAACCAGGCCTTATCAAAATTATAACTTAGGCCCCTCTTCATCATCTAAAGCTATGGTGCCTACTCAGAATAATCTAGTGTAGGAGCAGCCAGGTTGTTCAACCATGGGACAAGGTCAAGAACAAGCTATCCACACGAACGATATGTTGAATTTTTTCCAGAATTCAAAAAATTAGGCTACTGATTTTTCTTAGTTTTTTGAGTTCCCAGCTCAACCCAGCACAAGTAACAATCAAACTCAGCTGGATTCTACCCTGATAAATCAAGAAGAGGGTGAGCTCTGTGTAATTAATCGTGGAGGTGCTGTAGATAATTAGGCTAATTGCATTGCAGCCAATACAAGATTTAAAAGAAGAGCAGGTGGAGAAGCGTAGGCTTCCCCTCAGGTAGCAACGAATCCTCCACCACACCCTTTTCAAAAGGCCCCAATTGTTAGACAACCATTTACACCTCCAGCTCCTCAATTTACAGCTCCAGTCGGGATCAGCCCAAAAGAAAGCACGAAAGGGGTCAGTCCCCAAGTTAATATAGTTGATCAAATGAAGAAATTGCATGTGAACATTTCTCTATGGGATTCATTATCCCTTCCAGGACAAAGAGAGGTATTGAAGAAAGAATTACATGAACTAGATTGACAGGCCATCCCGACAGACACTAATAACATCCTAATGACGAATGGGCACCCTTCTGCTTCAAGTTAGGTAAAGAAAAAAGAAAAGACTCCCCCTTTTTATGTATCTGTGATCATAGGGGATTTCTCAGTACATAATTGCATAATTGATAGTGGGGCCAACACTTCAGTAATGCCTAAATGCATTGCTGATAAGATGGGGTTAAAATATGAAGCAATAAACAAGAGAATCTTGCAACTAGATGGGACACCTACAAAGATAGTCGGAGTCCTGAAAGGATTGAGTTTAACATTGCATGCCTGCCCGACATTCTCAATCCCCCAAGATATAGTCGTAGCGGACGTTCCTCCATATTTTGCAATCTGTTTGTCAAGGGACTTTACATCCAAGATAGGGGGCTATCTAGCAGCAAATTGTTCATACCTGGTTTTTAGAACCAAGTACGAAACTAAAGTGAAAATCAAATCTGAACCACTCTACAAGGACCACCTAGAGCCCTATTCACCCAAGGCAGTGAATGTTAGTTACACTATCATTGATCCAGAAGACTCTCAGACGGACAAATCTTCATCTTCTACTCTTGAAGGAGTCGCAGATCTACTCTTGGATGAGTGGGGAAGCGATAACTTCAATCACAATCCTTATAAGTTTATTGAGGAGGCAAACCTTGGCATCTATTGCTTGCATGAAGAAAGTTCCATCATGCCCAATATAATGAGGGAGAACAAAGAAGACCTTGGCCTGTGGCAGTTATACTTCGACGGTTCCAGAAGCAAACTGGGTGCTGGTGGTGGGGCAATGTTAGTTTCCCCTTCTCAAGAAAGGTACTTTTTAGCCTTCTATTTCTAGTTCTCTTGCACATGTAATGTTGTAGAATATGAGTCTTTGATTCATGGACTTGAGTGGACAAGAAAGAGAGGGATCAGAAAATTACAAATCCTGGGGGACAGTGAACTAATAGTGAACCAAATAAGAGGCCTAAACCTAACCAAGAACTCCTTACTGAAGTCTTACAAGCATAGAGTCTGGGACTTGATGGAATATTTCCTTGCTCTTAACATTACCTCGATTCCCAGGGAACAAAATAAGTAGGCTGACAGGTTGGCAGCTATTAGTGCCCAATTTGATGTTTCAAAAGAGATAAGCAGGGGTTGTGGTTCACGCCATTTAAAGGTGGTGGTTCGGCCTTCGATTCCAGACAATGTTACAAATTGGTAGGTCTTCGAAAGTGACCAGCAGGTAGCTCTTTTCCTGCAAGAAGAAGCTGAGTTTGCGGTCCACAATCAAGTGAAATTGCAGCAGCAATATGGAGAGCAGATTGTTCAATTGAAGAACAATAAACTTCCTAAGGGTTTGGTCACACTTGAAAGTATTTTCAATGGAGAGGACCAACTAAGAGATGACAAAGCATGTATCACTACCAGAGAGGAGAATTATGAAAAAGTTGAAATCTTCAAGGACAAGTTGCTAGCACTCGGTAAGGTCTGCACGTTTCAAGAAAGCCAAACTTTCATTCTGCTGTGTCAGGAGTTTGCTGACGTCTTTGCCTGGAACTATAGTGACTTGAAAGGCTTCGATCCAAGACTTGCCCAGCACACTATTGAATTAGATGAAGGCACAAAACCAGTCACACAAAAGTAGAGGCTTGTTAATCCGATGATCGAGCTCCTTATGCAGAAAGAATTGGTCAAGTTGATTGAGTCTGGCATTATATTTCCGATCAAACATTCCTCATGGTTGGCCAATTTGGTTCCAGTTAGAAAGAAAAATGGGGAGATCAGGCTGTGCGTCGACTTCAGAGACCTTAATAAAGTCTCTTTAAAGGATCATTATCCCCTTCCAAACATGGAGCAGATCCTCCAAAAGGTAACTGGGTCCAAATGCTTCTCCCTCCTGGATGGCTATTTGAGATATAATCAGATTCTGGTGCGGGGCTCCGACCAATACAAAATAGCCTTCACCACTAAATGGGGAACATTCACCTATCAAAAGATGCCTTTCGGGCTATCTAATGCTGGTGCTACTTTCCAGTGAGCCATGGACATGGCTTTCAGTGGCTTGATAAATAAGAATGTGCTAGTGTACCTTGATGATATAACAGTTTTCTCTAAGGAGGCGGGATAGCATATGAAGCACCTCAGGCAGATTTTTGAGAGGTGCAGGGAATTTGGCATCTCCCTAAATCTAAAGAAATGTGTATTTGCGGTTCATGAGGGGAAACTTCTTGGCCACATTGTGTCCAAGGAAGGTTTGTCTATTGACCCAGAGAGAGTCCACTCCATTCTGGAGATGTCCCTACCAAAGCACAAGAAAGGCCTGTAGAGTTTCTTTGGCCGTATAAATTTCATTCGAAGGTTCATTCCAAATTTTGCTAAAATAGTTAAACCCCTAACCTCCTTGCTAAGGAAGGGTGAATAATTCAAGTGGACAATGCCAAGAAAGGATAGCTTTGAAGCTATCAAACAGGCTTTGACCCAGGCTCCCACTCTAATCAGCCCCAACTTCAACAAAGACCTCAATCTCTATACCTTCAGCAATGGAGAAGTAATATTTGCTATGCTTACCCAAGCAAACAGTGATGACCTCAAGCAACCACTCACCTTCTTCAGCCAAGGGTTAGAGGACTTCAAAATTAGATACACCTACGTAGAGAAACAAGTCTTGGTAGTAGTGCACGGCCTAAAGAAATTCAGATATATGTTGTCGAATAGCAAGATCCATCTCATGGTTCCACATCCTGGTGTCAAAGATTTATTGACCAATCGAGACTTAAACGAGAAAAGAGTGGGATGGATCACCAAGGTAATGGAATACGACATAGACATCAAAATCACCAAGTTGGTGAGAGGAAGGGGCCTGTGTGAACAGCTAGCCATAGATTTGAGACAAAAGGATGAAGACAGCTTGCTGATCTATGACGCAACCACTATAGAAGAACCCGCTACCGTAAGAGATTGGACACTGGACATGAGGCATTTCCTTCTTATAGGCGAATGTCCACAGGGTCTCGATAAGGCTGAAAGAAGGTATTTTAAACTTCAGTCCCTTCCCTATGTTTTGATTGATGGAGTATTATTTAGGAGGGATCTCTGTGGGGTTCTCCTGAGATGCATTGACTCCAGTCAAGCTGACAAGGTATTGGCTAAGTTTCACGATGGGCCAGTAGGTGGCCATTTCGCCCCTAAGACCACAGCAGCAAAAATAATGAGAGCTGGCTATTTCTGGCCCACTCTCTTCAAGGATACCCATGCCTAGGTAAGAAAGTGTCAGAAGTGTGCACTCTTTGATGGAAAGCAGTGATTGGCTGCCATGCCCCTACAACCCATTCAAGTTGAGCAACCATTCATGCAATGGGGCCTAGATTTTATAGGGATGATCAATCCTCCCTCCAGTGCCAGACACAAATGGGTCTTGACTGCTACAGATTATTTCACCAGGTGGGTGGAAGCCATTGCTTTGAAGGAAGCAAACGAAAGTGCAGTTCTAGATTTCTATGAGGACTTAGTGACACGTTTTGGGGTCCTAGCCACTATAATTTCAGATAATGCCTTGGCTTTTCTGGGAACCAAAACTAGTGAATGGGCACTGAGGTATGGTATATACCTCAGCACTTCGTCAAATTACTACCCACAGGGAAATGGGCTAGCTGAGTCCACTAACAAAAATTTGATCAGGATTATAAAAAGGACCATGGAAGAAAATCAGAAAACTTGGCATGCCAAGTTGAAAACAACTCTATGGGCCGATCGAATCACTCTGAAAAGATCAATCGAAAATTCTCCATATACGCTTGTGTATGGAAGGGAAGCAAGGCTTCCTATATCACTCGAATTGCCATCACTAGACCTCGCTCATCAACTGCAACTAGAAGAAGGAAGCAGCATGGAGGTTAGATTATGTGAACTAATGGAGCTCCAGGAGGTAAGGAATCGGGCCATGGTCTCTATGATCAGTCACCAACATCAGGTGAAAAGACATTTTGACAAGAAGTCTTTGTCAAAAAATTTTTCCGAAAGAGACATTGTCCTAAAATGGGATGAAGATAGAGCTAAGCCTAGAAAACATGCAAAATTTAATGCCCTCTAGAGTGGTCCTTACATGATTACTCAGTGCAAGCAGCATAATGCGTTCTAGCTCTCCAAGTTAGACGGTGAAGAATTGCGTATCCCAATCAATGGGATACATCTGAAGCACTACCACTAAATTTTGGTTTGACTGTACATAATTTCCCTTGTTTTCTTTCCTGTTTTCCCTAAGTGCAGTTTGCACAGTTAGTTGTTTTTAGTCTTGTGTGTTCCCTTTGCATGTGGGGGCAAATTTTGTATATTTTGATTCTAGAATCTTTTGAGTTGTTGTGAACTACCTTCAAAGTTGCCATCTGACTCCACACCCAATGGATATGCAAGGCAACTAGGTTCTAAGCATAGCAGGCACGCTTCCCCCGTGAGTCGCCAATTTGTTGACCCAATTTTGCCCCTTGGGGAAAATCTCAGTCACCTCCTACACCTGCATTGCATGACCAGTCATTTTAAGTTGTGAGGTCCACCTTCAGGTTTCGACAGCTCCACTTCAGAGCATTGGTTCATTGGCCTCGTTCATTGACATTCACGGTAGTAAAAGGTAGAGTCTTCAAATGTCCACAGAAGAAAAGAGGGAAAAAATGGAGCGTTTAACACTTAGGCAAAAAAGAGGGTAGACAAAATGCAGAGGGCAAAAAAATCACCGCCCAAAACATGGGCGGGTAAACAGAGACCACCTACACACATGCAGAGGGCGGCAAATTTTCCACCCACAACACAAAGAAAAAAGAAAAAGGCCGTTGACATCAGCCGACGTTGGCAATTTTACCGCCGTCGGCATCTTACATCGGCTGACGTCGGCAAAACTACCACTATCGGCAGGTTATCAGCCGACGTCGGCAGAAATCCTACATGTGGTACATGCAACGGGTGGCAAATTTGCCACCCATAATAGATGGTGGAAAAAATCACCTGTAGTGCACAAGAAAAAACCCGCCCAACTGCTGGAGAAGACCAGCACGCAAAACAAGGCAACAAGTATGGTCTTGGTATAATTGTGACATCAACTACAGTGTTTTTTCACTCTTTCCAATGAAACTTCTCTTGGCTCTTCTGATATAAATACATAGACTTGTTCATTTATCAAGATCTTCCTGACTTTTGTAAAGAGCACAGCTCTGCAAATTCTCCACCTGAATCAATAAAAATATAGTTCTTGCCTCCATCTTGGATTGATTTGCTGTGTATGCCATGAGTATTATTTGTGTTTAGTCATTATCTTCCATGCTTTCACAGGTAATACCAACAGACCAGCTATCTACAGGTGCTTGTTCTGTAGCTGAAAGGAAAAGAGCAATACTTGAGAAGGACAGAACAGAGTAAGTTACTTGCAAGAGTGCATTCCACAGCACCTCGGTGAACCTCTGTTATGTATTTTCCATTATAGCCTCCCCCTTAAGTCGTAGCAGCGTGGTTCCTCTACCAGATGTGTAGAGTATACTTGCATTCCACTTGATTCTGAGAGTGGATCTGGAAGGTCACCCCTTTATTTTGGTGTATCACCTCTTTTAGAGTAGGCTGTTTGCTTTCTTGCACTTCCTTCCCTTTTCATCCCCCCCCAGTATAGTTGTATACCTATATTTTTGTGCTACCTGAAACAAACAGGATACATCGGAGGGAACTAGCCCATATCTAGAGACTCTCCTCTCCTGGTTCACCATCCCACAGGTGAGAGAGGGGTTTCCATGTTGCGGGGAGAGGGCAGGAATCTGTTTTCCTGCCGCAGGGTGCACTTTCCAGCGTCAACACCCACCACTCAAAATTCCTATCAATTATTCTATTTCTTAGGGTGTAGAAGATGGAGACTTTATATTTTTTTAGTAATATATGGCTTTATATACAATGGGAATGGTGTAGAGGTTTCAAAAGATTCATATTGTGTCTTAACAAATAGTCTTTCTAAATTAAAAGATTCTATCAGCATGGTTTTTTTTCTAAGATCAAGAATAAATTTGAATGCCTCTATAGCAAGAAATTTTGGCAACAAAGGGAAGTGAAATTTAGATTCCTAAGTATGAGGTGATAAGGTGAAAATTCTCAAGGGTGGTATATGTGGGTCTCTTCCAAGGGTATGAACTTCTTCAAAGTCTACACCTTGTGATACGAATCCAACCAAAAATTCCTCCTTTTCTACCTCTTTTATTAACAATTGTGAGTGAACTTCACGAATTTCTCCATGCTCCTCAGTTTTCTTAAGATGAATTTATAATCTTGTAGTAATGGTTGATGATTCAGGAAAAAATATTCATATATAATCCCTTTCACTTTACATGTATGTCAACCATTTTTCTTTATTTTTGTTTAAATTTTTTTTGCCCACCTTGCCTGCATAGGGTTAGTAATATGGGGGTTTTTGAAAATTTCCACTATTATACTTGTAAAAAGGTAAATTTAAACTATAAAAGTAGGAAATATTTAATCTAAAGAACAAAAATCTTTGAAAAAAATAATAAACATCTAGAAACAATGGCTATCAAGATTGAACATTAGAAGTGTGTGACACCCTTCCCCAACAATGGTTCCAAAAATAACTATCATTTCATTCAAAATTAGATATACTTCTCTTGATCAAAATTAATAAGGATATTTACCATAGACATGTATCTTCTATTTCATTTAAATGTAAACCTGAGGATATAAACTTGATAGGATGACATCATTGTATGTGCACACCCAATCTTCTAATTTGACCTTTTGTTGATTATAATATAACATGCTAAACCCATGCAAGAAATAAAATGCTGGAATTTAATATGAATACAATATTGTGAATTAAATGATTACACTATTGGAAGCTTCCTTAAAACAATTCTATGCAAGATTTGGAAATCGCACAATTCAAAAATAAAACACACAACATATAAAGAAACTAAATAACATGCTTAGCTATTTAACATGATGGATTATTTCTACAAGACTTCTAAATGGGGTCCTTCTTGATTTTGACTAAAACTTCAATCCTTCCTCTTAAAATAATAAAATGGACTAAAAATGATTATTCATATTAATCAAAATGTAACAATGAATTGTTGCATGAAAATTACAATAACAGCTACTTTATAAAATATACTTATGATATATTTCTCTAATTGATATCTACCATATTATCAATCATATTTTTACCTATATATATAGGGGAGTTTTTTTTTTACAAAAAAAATATTCCAAACTAAGAAATATTCAACTATAAGATAACAAAAATTGGCTCTTTTTTCTAAGGTCACCATTCATGTGAGTCTTGCAATATTAATTTCAGATAAACAAATTTGTTTCATTCTTCAACCACATCCTCATTATGCTCCCTAGATATTATTGTCATTTCTATGAGTTGGTTGAAATAGGATTAAAATTTTGATCATCTGTAGCTTTGGTCATGTAGTGGCTACAACATGTGTCCACGTGATGAGATTCCTTTGATGCAAGATAGTCTATGATATATACTTATTGCATCAAAACATACTTAAAGCACATTATAGATAAAATCAACCTACAAAAGAAGACAATTATTATATAATTGATTTGAAGAAAAAGTTATAATTATTCAAATATTATGAGAACATAATGATATTTATAGGATTATGGCTATTCAAGGATGGGAACTTTATGGGAAAGTTATTCAAAAGCATAGTAAACAAGAAGGATGAGCATGATAGATGAGGAAAAAATCATGACATTTTTGGTGCTCATTAGTACTTTAATGTGTGTTTTAAATTTTTGAATTTTTTCTTATCTTCTCTTTGTTTGAATTGTGATGAACCTAACCACCCTTTGATAACTTTATACCATCTTACCTTCATCCACCTCATCTCAATTTATTTTTTAAATGGGGAGCCCACCCATATTTTTGGCTAAATATCCTAAATTTTTTAGACTCCTAGAATACAAGCCTCTCTCCTTAAGTTTTTACCTTGCATCATGAGCCACTTATGCTCCCAATCTCATCTATAATCAACCTAGCCTTACCTATAACCAACCTAGATTTACCTCTAACCAATCTAAACTTACCTATAACATATCCAACATTACCTAAAACTAGCCTAACCTCACCTATAACTAACTTAACCTCACATATAATATACCCTACCTTGTCTACAACCAATCATATCTCAACTACCACCAACCAACAATATCTGAATACCTAGTTGACTATTGTCATAACCCACCTCAACTACCTACTTCGACCACTTTATCAAATACCTCAACCTCATCAATATTTGGACTACCTATCCCAACCACCATATCAACTACCTCAACATCATTAATCTTTGGACTACCTATCTCAACCACCATATCAACTACCTCAACCTCATCAAACTTTAGACTATCAACCTCAAGAATCATATCAATTACCTAAACCCACTTTGGGGTAACCCTCTCTATCTCAAAGTAAATATTTGTTCTATACCCTTAGCTAACCACCCAACGACTACCAACCTAACTTACCAATCTTATCAACCATACCAAACTCATCAAATCAAACCAACAACTACCAACCAAACCTTTCACACCCAAAACTTTTATCAAAGCTACCCAACCTTTCAAACCAACCCATCTTATTAACCTTATCTAACCTATCAAACCAACCCACTTTATCAACCTTACCCAACTTATCAAACCAACTAATCTATTTAAACTTACCCAACCTATCAAATTTGTTAACCATGTTAAAGTAGCCAACTTCATCAAACCAATAAATTAGCTCACAACTTCAAGAGCCATTAGTGTTCTTTCTTCCTAGGTAGTATACCCTACTAGGGGAATCATATGCCTCAATCCTTGACAAAATCTTGGAGGCTTTTATCATTATAGTTCCTCAAATTAAACCCATCAATCATTCTCTTCTAAAACCAATTTAGTTTATAGATAATTAGTTTTGTTCATATCATCACACAAATGGGCATGTCGTAGATAGATGTGGGTATTTTAAGATGTTCATCCAAAACCTTATCGATCAAAAGGAGGTTCCAAATGATATTCTATTTTTTACCCTAACCTAACCTTCAATGTCTTCAAAAAATCCATCATTGAACCTCTTCCTTCACCCATTATTGTGGAAACCCATAAACAAATCCCTCGACATATTTATGTCCCTTCATTATATTTGGTTCTTATTGAACCCATAACTAAGGAAACCATAATCAAAACCTCAACCAATTCACTTAGTGCCAAGTGAAACCCTCCCAACTTCCTTTAGAAACCATCATCACTAAGGAAGAATCAATATCAACCAATCTACTTGTTGACCAAGTGGAACCTTGTCAATTTTCTTTAAAACCCATTATTAAGGAAACCAACCTACCTATTACACTTCACCTTTTATTGTATAAACCTCCATCCAACCTACCTCTTCTATGTCACCTTTTAGTGGATCAACCTAAAACCAACTTACCTCCTTCACTTCTTATTTTATTGGATATATCTCTAACCAACCTACCTTTTTCACTTCCTATTTTAGTGACTAAAACCTCAAACTAGCCCAACCTACCTCTTCTACCTACCCTTTTAGTGGATCAGACCCAAACTCAAAATACCTCACCTATAATGAACCCAACCTCACCTATAACCAACCCAATCTTACCTAAAATCAACCCAACCTCAACTACAACGAAATTAATCCAATTATTCTACATTATACTTGTTTTCATCTACCTAATGACATTGTCTTTGGCTCGATTCCCTTTAGAATAGGGTCAAATATTTATCATCTTAACTCACCAGTCAAACCAAACAATCAAGCAAACCAAATCAACTACTTATCTTACCTCCATCAACCAATAAAATCAACATTTAAACCAAGTAAATCAACCAAAATTAACCCAAATTTTAACCCAACCATAACCAACTTACCTATCAACCAACACAAAAATCAATTCTTTGAGATGTCTTGAATAAAAGTCTCAACTCCCTTTTTATCCAAGCTACCCACACCACACCTAAGCTCCTTCATTGGGATAATTATACATTCTTGTCCAACCTATCTCTAGTCTAGGATGGTTTTACCAATATCATTACTAGACCCCAAACCCACCTAAATTTGACCTAATAATGTTTCCCTTTCCTTAGCACCATAGAGAAAATCCCATTTGAACCACCACATAAAACTTGAATTCCAACTAACAAATAAAAAATAAAAAATCTTGGGAGTAAAATAAATTCATATTAATCCTTACTAAACCCTCTTTACTAACCAACATCCTCATCTAAGAGACTTTTCCCACCTTAATAGTATATGAAAAAGGCAAATGGGAGAACTTTCCCTCCAAAATGATTTGATGATTGCCTTCAACCCAACCTCACTTCGCCCATCTTAACACCAACCTTAATCCAATCTTGAGATAAATCAACATTTAACTAACATAAACAAAATATTCAACTTTGAACCATGCCTTTATACCTATTTAGGCCTTAAACCTTGATCGACATTGGTCTCTAGTGAACTATCACTAGTCAACCCCTAATCACCATCAATCACTATCATAACCAAAGCCTTGATTAATAGCTAAGGAGAGTATTGGACCCATGAAACCTTTCATAGAACCCCAAATCTCTTAGAAGGCCTTAAGTAAAGACACTTCATCCAGAATGGAAATAAAAAGGTAAAGGCAAAATCTATAGTCTAGGACCTATCACATTTATACCAACATGAGGCCTAAAATATTACCTTCTCAAATGTGATGAATCATGGTTTTATAATGACAAGTAGGCTAATTATTATAATAATGCAAAGTGTACTATTCCTAATAGATCATGTTAAATCATATCTATGAAGGAGGATGACTCAAACAAAACCCATAGGGAACACTTGAGTTGGTTTTTATGACTAGGTACAAAATACCCTATGGAATTGGATTTAAATTTCTCGAGGGTGACCCCATGTAGCTTAATCATGTTCCAATTCCTATGACTAGTGACAATGATGATTATAGTGAAACAAAGTTTGATCATTTCCTTTTTGATAAACTAGCTAAGACCAACCTATTTGACACTCATTCCATTTATACCCTTCAACCAATCATTCATCACAACATACTTCCATTATATTATCCCCAACTAACAGAATAGGGCAAACATGAATTTTATGTGTTGATTAATTATTTTTAAAATGATGAGGATTTCTATGATTTATGGGCCTTAGGGATATTTTCTATTGGGGGGCCATAAATTAGGGTTCTCAATCAAATTTGATCATGAATCCTATTTTGGAGAATGGGTGAACACCCTTAGCCAAAACCAAATAAATAAAACATTGAGATCCCAAAGTTAAAACCTCTTTGAGGTGCTTTTAGACTAGGGAAAAAGTAAATAAAAACCCTAGTCCAGTGGTGAAAACCTATTTTAAGCACCATTAGATGGAGGTGTTCAATTTTACTTAAGCATAGCTTAGGAGACCACCATTGAAGAACTTGTATCTAGGTCTAAATTAAAATTTGAAGAATAACAAGCCTTTGATCAAATCATTCAATAATTTCTAGCTACTTTTGCACATGGCCATATCTCCCATTATGGGATTATAATCTGTCATGGCTAGGAGAGCTCAAATAACAATTCTTTATATAAGATGCCACCATTATCAATTATTTCAAATAATTATCCACTATTACTGAAGATGGTTCTACACTTCTAGTGGAGGACATAATATAGGTTAACATCGGGTCTCTAGATGACCCAAAATGGATTAATCTAGGTGTGTCCCTTATTCAAAAGGAACATGAAGTCCTTACATCCCTTTTGAGAGAATTTGTTGACATATTTGCATGGGCCTATTATGGCATGCGAAGTTTAGACCCCACCTTGGTTATGAACCACTTTGTGTTACATCCCAATTCCAAACTATTGAAACAAAATTTAC
The DNA here is from genome assembly GCA_037957365.1 of Torreya grandis. NCBI lineage: Eukaryota > Viridiplantae > Streptophyta > Pinopsida > Cupressales > Taxaceae > Torreya > Torreya grandis. The sequence continues at coordinate 4,425,435 of JARHVA010000313.1, read as the reverse complement.
ATAAGATTAATCCTCAAATTTCTATATTAGTGAATAAAGAGTTGAGAAAACTCTTATAAGAAAGATTTATTTGGTCAATTGACTATTCAAAGCGGATCTCAAATGTTGTGCTAGTCAACAAAAACCAAAAAGTATTAGGATATGCACTAATTTTAGAGATATAAAAAAGGCCTACGCTATAGATTACTTTATTTTTACAATCATTAAAATGATAGTCAATTCCATAGTGGATTATGAAAAACATTCATTAATAGATAGCTTTTCAAGGTATAATCAGATTAGAATAACACTAGATAACCAACATGAAATAATATTTACCACTATATGGGAAACATTCTATTATTAGGCTATGCTATTTGGTCTAAAGAATGCAAGTGACACATATCAAAGAACCATGACCATCATATTTCATGATATGATGCATGACATTTTTTTAGACTATGTTGACACCATTTTTGGTAAATTAAAGACTAGAGTCGATTATCCAGTAATGCTATGTAGAATATTTAAAAGATTATGTGAGTACAAAGTCAAAATAAATCCTAATAAATGTGTATTTGTAGTTAATTTAGTCAAATTACTTGGCTTAATTATGTCTCATTAATTAATTGAAGTCGATCAAGCCAAATTACAAGCCATAACTCAGATGCCACCATCGACTAATTTGATGTAACTCTATAGTTTTTATGGTAATATCTAGTCTATCTGATGCTTAATATCATAATTAACTACAAAATTCCATCCTTTTACACATATTATAAAGAAGGGAGTCACATTTCACTAGGATGAGCAGTACCAAACATCTTATCAATAGTTAAAAGACTATATAGTAAACCCACCTATTTTGTTGCCTCCCATGCTGGGAAAGCCATTCTTATTGTATTTATTGGTTATATACAATGCCCTAGGGGATATTTTGGCTTAACATGATGATAATGGAAAGGATCATGCCATGTACTACTTAATACATAAATTGGTCACATATAAACATAATTATATACCCTTTCAAATATCTTATTTAGCTATGGTCTTCACATCTTAGAAACTATGCCATTACATGTTAAACAATAAGGCCATGGTTATCTTAAAAGTAGATCTACTCAAGTATGTACTATCTAAAACAACTTTTCAATGTTACATGTCCAAATATATCATGCTTCTTAGTGAGTTTGGCATTGATTACATCAACCAAAAAGCTATTAAGGGGTAATTTCCTATAGATCTACTTGATGAATCACCCCTTATTGATATAGAACCACTCACATTCCAATTTCTTGATGAATCCATTATGACCATAATTGACACACCTCTTGAGGAACAAAACTAGAAGTTGTATTTTGATGTATATTTCACAACACATTGATTGGGTGTAAGCTTGTTATCTATTACACCATAGGGGGATCTAATCCCTAAATCATTCAAGATTAGATTTCTGTGTACCAACAACATGTTCAAATATGAATCACTTGTTGTAGGGCTTTTCCAAGTGGTACAATATAAGATATCTCATCTCAATGTTTATGGTGATTCTCAGTTAATCATCAATTAGGTTTAAAAACACTTTCAAAAAAAAAGATGATAATTTGGTGCCATATAAGGCCATGATTAACACTCTTAAACAATAGATTATTAATTTCCAATTTGAACATATACCAAGGGAAAGTAATAGAACCACATATGCTATGGATACTATTAGATCTTAGGAATCGATACTTATGCATCTTTTGGCTTAGTCCTCATAATGTTCTATCACGAGGCCTACCATCATATGCTATAGAAAAATTTAGCTTCTAAATATCTACTCAAGAATGGTAGCATTGACATCTCCTTGGCATCAACATCAGTCACATCCTGATTCAATCCCAATCATATCCCAAATAAACTAATTAAATAATGAATAAAATTCAACCTTTATTAGTTTAGCTTAGCATCTCCCTACTATCAAGTTGTCCCAATACATATTTATCCTTTATATCAAGTCACCCACATCATTTTTTCCATCATCAACCAATCAATCATGTTTGCCATAGTCAAGGTCCAATGATTATAATTGCCTATGGGTAAATCATTGTACACCATCCCACCTATATTTTTTAATGATTATAATTACCTTTGGGAAAATTATTATTTTTTGACCAAATTTACTTTGTTTTAACCAATTAGAGGCATGCTTTTATCTTGTTTGTCTATCCTAACTAGGGAAGCTCCAGCTTCTCAATGATTATAACCACCTTTGGGAAAATAATTGTGTTATCATACCACATTTCCACTATCAGGATACAAGGATTATAACCACCATTGGTCAAACCCTTGTACACTATTCAACTTGAATTCTTAATTATTTTGACTAATTTTTCAAAATCCTTGTGTTTTCACCCCATCATCTTCATATTTTTTGTCCCATTGTCTCACTTATTTCTTTTCAATGGACCATTTATCAACTTTCTTATGACAACTTCTCCCTTAAGGGGGCATCATACATTTCATTCATTGTAATTGAAGTTTTAGGCACATAGGACCTTTTCATTCAATGAGAAAATATTACTATGACTATAACTTGCAATGCCTTCCCAAATAGGGGAAAACTATAGACACCTAAAAGTAGTCACCAATGACCTCCAATCAATCTCCAAACCAATTTATATCAAATATAAAAATTTGGCCTAAAAAAACAAAAACATGATAAATTATTTTAATCTATCATATACAAGTGCTTATTTTGGCCAATGTGTCCCTAAATGGGGTAACACATTTTATGAGATAGCTAACTTTGATTAGATCATTTCAACTCAAATTAACGTTTTCGCACCTATGTGTTTTAGATAACTCTTTTATACCAAATTTATTTCATGAAACACATGCCCTTATTATTTTGTGTTGGGAATAACCTAAATGGGATAACAGATCTAATGCATCTAACATCACCTTCTAATTCTAATCCATTAAAAGTTTGATCCAATAATGTGACATTTGGAACAATTTTATTAATTTGAGAACTAATTTCCAAGATTTGCACCAAAATTGATAAATCATGTATAATACTAATTGATTTGAATCAAAATCTTAAGTTAATTTTCCATGGAACTTATTAAATATTTCATTAATGGAAATTGGTTTCTAATATCTGCATCATTAGGTGAGGTAATTTATGGGGTGGAATCCACAAGCCTTAATTATAAAAAATATCTAATGAATGCCTCCCATGCCTCTTTAATGCCTCTCTATCCCAAATATTTATGAGGGATTTTAATTATTTTATCCTCCAAAATTGAATGGATTCTTAACCACACATGTTCATATTGAGATGGATGGTTCATGTTCATTCTAATCAATTAAAAAAATATGTAAATAGAAGGCCTCATAAACATAATTTAAGGCTATCTTGGTGTAAAATTATAATTCCCAAATGTTTTCAAAATACATTTGATATAGTGTTATTATGCCAAAATGTTGAGAGAAGACACAATTCAAATTCAAAATCCAAACCCACGAAGCTAATTGTGCCAAGATGAGGTGGAGATATCCAAAGCTTCATTTCCAAATACCTTTGAAGCACAATATAATAAAACCACTCTATAAATCATTTAGAATATCTAAGGAAGGTGAAGGAATGTTTCTTCCAGATTTTAGTTGTTATTTTCATATGCATGTCTTTTACTAAGCTCCCCCTAGTGTCTAGGTCTAGAGATGTCATTTTTTTTTCTTTTCATTTTGTTTTTGTTGTGAAAATAACACTTTATCTAACCCCCTCTTTTAATTCAAATTCTTAGATCATAAATATTAGTAGGATAAAATTATAATAAATGAGATAAGAAAAATTAGTGTCAACTAATAAGAATAGCAGTGATGATAATGTAGGCAAAGAAATCTAGGTGCATACATTTTTTCCCTTTTTGAAAGGGCATTGAAAGTGAAGATAAGTGGAAGGAGTAATGGTACGTAAAATAAAAACCATCTCATGGATGAATGTTAGTAGATGTGATGTTAGTGGCTATGATGCTAGTGACTATGATACCCCCTTGAGGGGACATGTAGGGAAGAATGAGATAGATGGCCACTCAAAATAAGAAATGAGAGGTGGGAGGTGATGAATAGATAATGATATGGGATTAAATATGATAAAGATGATGAATAATATGATTAATACTAGAGAAATGATCAACATATTGATGATACCCTTGACAAAGACACATGTATAAGGAAGCAAGATGACTGCATCATAGTTGTCATCACATCCCAAGTGGGAATTAACCATAAAATGAGGATAATAGGATTACAAAGGCCAAAAGATTAAGATTTATCTCAATAAAATAATCATGTAACAAAGATATATAGGATAGAATAAGATGATGATTTGATAATAGTAATGATGGGTATAGCTCAAAGCTAACGTTGATTGATATGATGAAGGTGATGATAAAGAAGAAACTATATGATCAAGTGACCACAAGATAGGATATGATTTATTTAATTATGTAAGGATGATAAAATATAAGATATATTTGATGATTAATGATGAGAAAAGAATGGATAGTGGCTAAGTTATCCTTGGGAACTACACAAGTGGCCAAGTGATACCTACATAGTCTAAAAAGACCTCAGGCTGATGTAGTTCTAACTCAAGGATAAATTAAAATGATGGAGTGTAAGAAGAATAATAAGAAGAAGAAAAATATAATGATTATTTATTATTTTATTAAGTTATTTATTATATGTTTTGACTCAGATGATGAGAAAGAGATTAGATGTTAGTCAAATGAATCATGAGGATTAAATTAGTGATAATAATAATAATGATGGTTATATGATTGGATGTATGATGATTGTGTAGGTGATAAATCCATCATATATATCATAATGATCATCATAATATAATCAATCCATTAAAGATAAAACTTGTTAGTATTCCCCATGATATAAGTATGATCAAGACGATATTGTGATAAAGTGTGTGGGTAGATAGTGGAGCATGGATAAGAATTATTATGGATCTATGACATCATAACATATTTTTTAATTTCCCAATAGACAAAAATAGATGTGAAACAAACAAGATATATATAAGATTCAAACAAGTCAAACAACACAAAATATACAAGTAGCACACACATGTGTCTACATGAAATGTCATTATGCTTTATCTAGTGATGTGGCTAAGTAATTAGGTGTTAGGTTGGAATAGGATGATCATGATGGGATTTTGGAATTAGAATATAATTGGATAGACTAATGATGATCATTTGGTTTAGGACATGGAAAAGGATGGTGTGGATACATATTGAGATCAATATAGATGTGATACTACCCCTAGTTTAAGATAGAAGGATGGATGACATGATGGGGTGTGGTAAGGTCTTTGAATATTTATTTGGTTTTTAAATGGGATTTACAAGTGGCCAAGAAATTTTATATGTAAAATTGATGACCAAGGATGACCAAGTATTATTAGTAAGCAAAGATTTACAAGAGTCCAATCTAGCAAGAATACTAGGAGATGATGGGATCAAATACCTTTCATGATAGTAAAGATAGATTGGATGTGTGTTATGTATGAAGAGGAAATGATAAATATAGTGATGGGATAAATTACCTTCCATACTATTAAAGAGGTGATGTGATGGGTGTTAGGTATGAAAAGTTATTGAGATAGAAGTGATGGGTGCCATATTGAATTCTTTGACAAGGTTATGTGTGCCAAAAATACCTAGGCCAAAGATTATATTTATATGAAGGGATAGGTGACCACTATGATTATGTTAAAAGGTAAAATATAGTATCAAGGATTATGGATAGGGATAACTGGAGATGGAAATTAGATGTTTAGTTGGAATGGTGTTAGGGAGAATGGGTTATATGGAATGGGTATTAGATATGGTTTAGGATGGGGTTATGGACAACATGATAGATGGGATGGGTATTAGATGTATTCTAGGATGTTCAAGTGGATGTCATGATGTGATGGAGATGGATGAGACTAATTAAAAAGGCATAAGACAAAATAAAAAGGACTATTTTTGGCCTTTTGAAATTTTATGATTTTGAGGGTTTTTAACATATTTCAAAATTTTAAGGTTTTTTTGGATTATGTATATACATTATACAAATGGGATTAATATTAAAGAGAAAACTAAGATTAGAAACTAGGATGAGAATGGATGGAATTATGGATGGTATGACAAAAGGATAATGGTGATGAAGACCAAGGAAGAATGGACTAGGGATTGCTAGTGACCACATCATGAAGGAATCAAATGTTAGTTTCCTGAGTGTCCATTAGAGGATATTCCAAGATCATGTGATAACATGTCTTAATACACCTTATAAATCCTTACAAAGGTCAAGAAATGAAGGAATGGGATTCATGATATGATGGTTGATGATGGATATGAATAATAGATTGAAGGATAAGATGAATAAGGATGGTTGTTATAGACAAGGTTGATGAGGGATGGATGAAATAGATGGATTTCATCCCCAAGTGGTGAGGTATAATGTAAAAATAAATTATTTTACCATGACACCATAAACTAGTTTTAATCATGGTACTTTCCTAAGGTGCCAGAAAACTAGTTTTCACCATTGGATGAATGATTTTTATTTTACCTTTTTTTTGTTTTATTGATAGAATATTGATATATTGGAGGTGGGTGAGATGAAATATGAGGACACCATTATGATCATTAACCAATGATTTTTTTGAGATATGTGATTCTAGTATCATGTTACTACTGTTAGATGTACTAAATTCTTGGTTGCCTTTATTGAATCTTGATTTAATGTCTTTTTGACATTGTAACCAAGTGTCTTTATAACCCCTATGAGGGACAATTCTACCCAGGGATGTGAGATATGGTATGGATGAAATCATGTCACAAGTGTGATGATGAGATATAGGATATGAAGGATGGATATGATCATGATGGATGATATGATAGGATGGGGAGTGGAAAGGGGGTTTAATTGTTTCATACACCATTGGATATGGTTGAGGGAATTATTTAGATTGGTGCCATGAAATTAAGGGATATAAGACATTTTTATTTTTTAATTATTTTATCTAATCATTAAGATTATGGTCAACCATGAAATGGTTACATTTGACTTTACTTGGATTTGCATATTGGTTTTGACTTTTATAATCCCTTAGTGCCTGATTTTGGGATTTACTATAAGAGATTGATTTTTGACTTGATATATGATTATTTTGGCTTGGATATACCCTTAGTCCTAGATTTTGGGATTCACTATGGGAAGACATTTTTTTATTAGGCCAATGGTTTTATTTTTTTTGACTTTGATTGATAGGATCAAAGATGATTTGATCTTGATTTATGAATTTTGGAGCATTATCTTTGATCTATGTATTTAGGGCACAAAATTTTAAATACAGAGGGGAATATAATGATGCATATTCTTATTTATTCTTATTATGGAGTGTGACATAGGTACTATGGAGTAAATGTGGATGATGAATGTTGTGTGATAGAGCAAGAGGATAATGGGTAACATAGTATTCATAAAGGTCCCTAGGATCACTAGCATCAACATCATAGAATGTATCCTCAAAAATCATAAAAATATCACTATGAATAGATGGATTATGTGTATTCCTAGTAGGATCAGATCCAATCTAAAAATCTCCAATATATAAAGTGATAAAAAACTTTGTTATGACTTCATCATCTTGATTGGGATCAAAAGATATGTCTGGTGATGTAATGGAGGTATTTGGATTTGAGGTATCCTTAAAAGGATAAGAATTGTAAGAATTAATAAGGGATGGCATTTTTGATGAATAATCAAATATGGATATTGGTGTTGTGAATGATCTTGAGGTGGATAAAATGTGTTCTGATTCCAATGCTCACTTTGATGTACATGATGTAATGTTACGATTAAAGGATTAATTACCCATAATTTTCATTTCAACATGGGGTTACTGGTATGATGGGTGAGAAGAAGATGATGGAGGGATATTAGATTGATCAAATATAGGTCCATGAAATGAATTATGGGATATGGGAGGACTAGGCTTATGAGGAATAAAATTGTTTTGAATGTATGGGTGGTCAAAGATAGGGAGATCATGGAGGATGGATAGGATGTCTTAAAATTAGATTATAAGGGGAAGAACTTGATCATGATCAATAATGTAATATTAGCATTACTTTTCTTATTCACTTAGGTATTTAAAATCATCAAATTCATCCTTGATTACTATGTCACCACTATTGATGAGGTCTTGGACATAGTCTTGGAAGTTTTGACATTGTTTAATGGAATGATCTTAGGTTTGATGATATACATAGTATCAGTTTACTTTATACTAGGAGGGCTTAACCTTGGTGGGATCCAGATGTTTTATGGATGGATATACCATCATGTTTGTGGTGACTAGTTATTGGAAAAGGGAGTATAAATTCCCACTTTACTATGTGATTTAGATGTGGAAGCATTGGACTTTTGATCAAATGGTTGTTGATGTGAGGGGTGGAGGGAGTCAAGGTGGGAAATATTGGATTCCCTTTTCTAGTATGTAAATGCATAGATGATGGTTTATGATAAGTAGATGGAGGATTGGTATGAGATTCGCATGAATAGGATTTGACAAGAGGTGTGATGATCTGAAGGAGATTTATGCCTTCAAGAAGTGGTAAAAGCATCATAAGGAAAAATAAACAGATCTCATCCTTGTTGGAAAAGATGTATTGGTCTATGAGAGATGGGTACCAATTCATTTTGGTGGGTGATAAAGGATGGGTGGCTTGTTGGGATTGAGAGTTAGATTTTGAAGTGTTGGAATTGGAAGAGGGTGATGGTGATGTCATCTTATTAATGTATGATGAGGATGATAAGTTGAGTCTTCCTTTGCTAGGAGGACAAGGGAATGGTGATGGATTATGTTTATAATATGGAGGATTTTATTGTGGAAAATTATAAACTAGGGATAAGGTCATTTGGATAAGACTAATGGATGGTGGAAGGGAAGGGGACATGGGTTGGTGGTGGACTTGTTTGGGAAGTGATTTGAGGGTCATGGGGTCAAAATCATTAGGAAAGAAAGTGCCCATCTTATATATCTATAAGATGAACTCATATTTAATCTTTATGATGTATTATTGGTTAGGTTAATCATATAAAATAAGGCTAAGACTAATTTCATGGTGTTATGTATTAGTTTGGGTTGAATGAGATCAAGGTCATAATCTAGGTGTGTACCCATTTCTAGTGGTCATAAAAAGGCATCATCCTTGTTAGCCAAGATGTATTAGTCTATAATAATTGGGTCCAAATCCATGGATGATAAAATATGGATGATGAAGAGGCAGTGATGCATAGGTAGACCAAGAATTAAATAAGGTTTGATAGAACAAAGTAGGTCTAAATAATAGTGCTAGTATGATAGATGATGATGAGGATGGGATAGACTAGTGGATTAAAGACTAAGATTAAACTTTAGATTGAGAGTACAATAGGAGATAATGACATATCAATAATGCCTAGTATTCAAACTAATAAAAGGATTGAGGATTATGATGGGTGTCTAAATTCAAACTAGCAAGATGACAAAATGATGGGTGTTGGTTATGAATAGGTAAGGATGATAGAGACTACATCAATGATGATGGGTTAGTTAGATTGATATTGAAAAATTGATAAGATTATAATAATGTTTTGATTAGTTATAATACATAATTTAGTGATGAGCGATAATTTGACTAGGATGATAAAATGATATTGATAGGATAAAAGGACTAGTTTAAGCCTTGGACTAATATTCTAAAGAAGGGATGGAATAGGATTATGTGATGAATATGGTAATGTTAGCGGGGTAAGGACAAATATAGATATGTGGTGATGAAATTTTCAAGGGTAAGATGAATGGGATGTGTATGGTATGGACATGGGTGTGACCTAGAAAGCCAACTAAAAATAAGATATGATGAGGTTATACTAGATGGGTGATAGAGACAAGATCAAGATAAATGATTGGGTATGGACATAGGATAAGATGTGATTAGGATATGAGAGTGATGGGGTGATGAGTAATGATGGGTGAATATGGTTATAATAGGATGAGAGTAAGGTACAGACAATATATTAAAGATGATGTTAAAGATGTATGAGATAAGATGTTGGTGATGGGGGTGTGACAAATGATGACATAGGATAATATGGGATCAATAGATTAATATGGGATGAAGAGAAAATGGATATTCAAGGATAATAAGGAAAATATGATGATGGTGATGAGTGGAGATGTTTTGACTAGGAGGGAGTTAAGACAAGATGGGAGTTAGGATAGGACAAAAAAGGATATACAAGATGAAAGGATATACAAAAGGGTAGGGATATATAAGACAATACAATATGGTTTGTGTAAAGACATTGATATGTGTGTATAGGTTTTGGTGAAGGTTGACTCAACTCATAAAGATCATGGGTTAGCTCAACACACATCAAATAAAGCAAACCACAAACTTATCATTAGTAAAATTAAGGGAGTTTAACCTAATGCTCACACCATCAAATGGCTTTGTAGGTGGGGTTGTAGGCTAGTGACCCATTAAAAAATCAACCAAACCCTCTAAAACCCATTTACACATGATGGATAATTAATATATTATATTAACTACAATAACGACATTCCTATTATAACTGAAGGATATTATGCTAGGTTTGCATAATACTCTTTAGATACATCCTTTATATATGCATATGTATAGTGGGGAGCAAGGCCATATAATATTCTATCTAACTACCTTATATCTTAGAGCTTAACCACCTCTCACTCTAGAGAACCCTTTATGGGGAATTCCACTCTATCATTGAATGACAACTATCATAATTTTTAGACTCTATCAGAACATAGAGTTACTAATGCATGTTGGTGAAATCCATGGTCACTAGCCTCATAGAAAAAGAAAAAGGGAATGGGGTTTATAGGTGTTTTTTGATCCTTCAATAATCACCAAAAGGATGCAAGGGGGAGAGAATAATCCAAATGTAACCCTTAAGATATAGATAAGTAGACCAAAAATATTAATTTATTGATTAGAATAAGATCTGTGATTATATTTATAAGACAAAAGACAAAAATACATAGTCAAAGATATATACATGGCAAAATTATGAAACAATATATATGATTAGATTGATTGAAATTTAATTTTTATAGTGCCAAAATATTATTTAAAGGGTGGCCTATAAACACACAATTATTAGTTTTAAGAGGCAATTAAAAAGAGGTAACCTAAAAGACAAGGATTAATAGTTTGATTGATAATCTTGAGGGGTAACTTACAATTCAAAATGTTACAACAAAATGTGACCTATAAAAGGATGATGTTAGTTAGAAAAAACTTCAATTGGATTTACCCCTATAAGAAACAAAAGTGTTAGACCAAGAGAAACACCCTAAAAAATAATGATTGGCTCTATATCTCCTTTGGGTGAGTAGGCCACAATGTGAGGGTTTAGGGGAAGAAGCCCCTAATAGTTCAAGGGTGGGGTCCATGGATAGAGTCCTTTATGAGGTCTAGGGGTAGTGCCCTAGGTGTAATATCTATCATGGTATAGGGTGGGGTCAAGGGGTAGAGCCCTTGACACCAAAGGTAATTTGGGCCTTGCAAGAGGCTTGAAATTACTCAAAAATCAATGAAAATGTCTCAAAAATGCACTTAAAAAGACCAAATTGAAGGAAAAAATTAGTGAAAATTTACAATTAAATAGTGTAAAATCACAACTAGAGAGTGAATAATTTCACTTAAACAGTGTAAAAATTGCCACTATAGAGTGAAAAACTAAATCTCTAAGGCAAAATCACAAATTTTGAATCGTGAATTTGTAGTGGTTAGTTAACTGTAATAGTTACCTTGTAAAACCATGACATTTAGAAAAAAGTGTGACTTTAAATGATAAAATTGCTATTAGCTATAAAACAAGAGTTGTGGTTTTGTTATAAACTACAAAACATCTTTATTCAAATATTTGACATAGATAAAGGCCTAAACAAGTATGAAAAGGGGTCCAAAAGGCCTAAGAATGCTTATTTACAAGTGATTACAAAAAATTAAAAACCAATTTAGGGTATGTTTAAAATTTATAAATAAATATATTTATCTAAAATAGACAAAGTATAGGACTATACAAAGAGTATTTTCTATTAGCTTAGGTCCTTAAATTTTCCCTAAAGATAAAAATGAATAGAAACAATTAATTGAGAATAATAAAATCTATAGAACTAGATTAAAAGATCAAATTAGCTTATGGTCTTTCAATACAATAATTCCATACGTCAAGGTTATGATTTAAAAAATTAAGTGATTTGAGGTTTTTGGGAAAATTGGAAAGGACTAAGGTTTGACTGTTTGTTTTGCCTTTGATGATCTTCTTGGCTTTCCTCTTCTGGTGACCTTGTAAATCACACAAATCACACAACAAATATTTACAAAGAGAAAACCTTGTTACACAAATGTGGTTAGTTACAAATAAAACTATTTCGATTAAAATGTAAAGACAAAAGGGGGTTATGTGCTTGACTATATGATAATGAATCCTTGTAAAATAGAAAAAAGTTAGGATAAAACCTATTTATTATAAGACAATGGAGAATAATTAGTATTCTATCAAAAATGACAAGATCATGACTCAATAGTGAAAAATAACCACTTAAAGTCAAAAATGCAATTTTAAAAGTTTCAATTTTTTAAGGAACCTACAAATAGATGACTAAAAACTTATACGAAATAGCTAATTGTTAGACAAAAATGTGATTCTAATGACAAAGTCAAAAATCATGAATTTTTATATTGTCAAAAAGCTAAAACCTATCATGGTCAAGGTAAATAGTTAGTGGTTAAATTTTTGGCTAGAATGGGGTCACGACTCATGAGGATAAAACCATGACTACAAGGTTGTGAATACCAATGTAATGCCATGACTTGGACTTGTGTATGCAAAATTTCAAAAAATCTAAGATTTTTCTTGATTGATTAAACTTACAAGCTAGAAAAACACCACTAACAAGCAAAATAAATGATTAATTTGGGAATAATCCCATCCCACCATGGTCATCAAATGTAGGTTAAATAATGAGCTATTGGATTAAAATATCTAATTTAATCACTCAAACTTTGAAGCACTAAGTAAAGTCTAGAGCTATTAAGACCAAATGCAAGACATGAAACTCACAAGCCAAAATAAAATTCAAATATTAAATATAGATGCTCTAAACCACAATCAAATGTAATAAAAATAAGATTGGGATTGACATACCTAAGACTAAAATTTTAGACATTATGATGGCATGATTGACGGTGTTGAGGATGGATTCTTTGTGGTTAAAGGATTAGATTGGCATGGAAATGTTATGGACCTGATAATATTGCCTCCCATGGAGGAGAGGAGCTATTTAAATAGATTTTTTAGGGAGAGATCGATGGTGGAGATTTGAAGCTGGATAATAATTAAAAGAAATTTTAAATTCCTTAGAAGCCTCTAGATTTAGAGGCTTCTAGAGGGGAGGGGTGAGAATTGAGAAGGTCTAGATTTGGAAGTTTTTAGAATCCTTCTTACAGACTAATGATGATTATATAGGGGATTAGATAGGGATTAGGTAGGTGATTATATTAAGTGAATATTAACTTAGCCACCACTACTAGGGAGTAGCTTTTGACTTTGTTTAGATCATGATATCTACCACAATCATATTTTGACCATAAGCTCACAAATTTATAGAATATAAAATAGGGAGACTTATTAGTGAATGAGTACAAGGAATAGTTCATGAAAATTTTGATTATGAACCTATCATCTACCTAGTATTCAAGTACACTGGTACTCAAGTACATACATCAAAATTTTCATGAACTATTCCTTGTACTCATTCACTAATATGTCTCCCTATTTTAGATTCTATAAATTTGTGAGCTTATGGTCAAAATATGGTTGTGGTAGATATCATGATCTAAACAAAGTCAAAAGCTACTCCCTAGTAGTGGTGGCTGAGTTAATATTCACTTATAACTTCTTATTAACACACCACACAGATTATTTACCAACCAACTGGTAAGCTCCCAAAACTACTTTCATTACCTTAGAGTATTTTTGAATCTTGAAATACTTATCTATCTCAATCAAACATGCTTCAACTCTATTACCCAAAATATTTTCATCAAACTTAAGTGGATTCACCTTTTTAATATCCCTAGCCAAATCTACAGCTACTTGAGTTCTTATGTCCTAAGGGTTCAATGAGATTATATTTAGGTTCATCTTAGTGCTCTTCCACTTCATGTCCATGAAATTCCTTATTTAGTTCTGAAATTTAGTCCCTTGTCTCATTCATGGCTATGAGAATCTGATCCAACTTTATTGCTTGCTGAGTGGCAAATTGGTTAGGATCAAATGGAAGGGTGTTATCATTAACATTTGAAGGGCCCTCTATAGATAATCTATCTTTCATCATTATCCTTTTTGGTAAATATAAAGATACAAAAATGTTAGTGGACTCATATAGTCTTAGAGTTCAAGCCATAGCTCTAATTCCACATGTAACATCCCCATTAGGATCTACTTAGAAATATGTGATTTTTTTCTAAAATTTAAACAACATATTCATTCATTAGACTTCACTATGATAATCTAATTAGTGGTCTAGATAAAATATTCTAGGTATGCCATATGTAAAACAAGCATGTAACATCTACTTGATATATATATCACTAGCATCATATGAAAAAAAACATAATTGAACATAAAAAGTAATTATAGATTTCTAGTCATAGCTAGTACAAACATGCAACCACTATTATCATAGTACAATAAGTAAATAGTTACATCTTATTAGGTATAATGTTTTAATAATAATAAATACTATAAAATATACAAGATACAAAGTTTGATGAAGCATGAGTTCCCCAAACTCTAGTATTTATGACATTCTCAAGTGTCATCTCCAAAGAAGTACTAATGTGGGGAAGGAGAGCATCATCTAAGCACTTTTCAACACCAACCTTGAATCATCAATCCCTTGCATAATCCCCTATCAGGGAATATCCCTCACTTCATGGATGAGTAGATAGTGATAGTGTGGGAATCTAAAGAGACAAGTTTGTACTTGTATACTATATGATTTCTAGGAACATTCAGTGTACCCTAAGGAAAATAGTTCTAACATGATATAACACAAATATGTAAATCATACTTATGAAATCATAATATATAACTAAAATTACTTTGGCCAAAGTTTTCAATATTTATTGATCTCTAAGATAAGTCAGATTCATACAAACCACTTGATCATATTACCTTCATCTGGCATTGGTGATACTAGTAATCTATTGAAGTCTATTTCACTATTTACTAAGTACCATTAATGCAATATTTGGTTAACACACACACACACACACATATATATATAACCAATATATTAATATAGATTACTTCCTAAAATCAATCATTAAAACATGTTAAACACAATAATAATAAAAAATACATACATTTAGTCCATAAAACATATGAATGAATCTTCACAATATCATTTATCCCATAAATAATAAGCATACCAATTATAGTTTATACCACCTAGGTATAATATATATATTTGGATTACAATTTTCTAATTCCTGTAAGTAGTTTAAAATATAATGCACTCCATGATAACCCATAATATCATATTCCATTGTTCATGAGCGAAACTACTCAATTTCAAACAACTAGTCATAAGAATTTAGAGAATCGAATGTCTCAAAATCCTATTTACATTTTGTATGAACATGATCTTTCATTTATATGCCTGATTAGGAGACTATATTCATGTTGGTATAGTTTATTAACTCATATAGTCCTATGACCTATTATTTTATTATCTATCAATAAAACTAGAGGCACATGACCCAATACACCAATATATGTTATATTCTTAAAGGAACACCTAAATATTCATATAGATAAATTTCCTATATTTATGTACTCAATAATATGTGGATACAATATATAAATGTCAATGGTCATTTAAAATTCTAGTCAAATACATTATCATTATAAACTTTTAAAAAACATTATTGAATTATTAAAAAATATATCAATATTCCCTTAATATTAAATAACAAATAAATATATTCATAGAATATTATGGATTTAACACAAAAACCAATACCATGAATAAACCACCATATAACAATCATCTTAATAAAATGGCCATTATATGATTTATTTTTACAATTTACTGACTATATGGAAATGATCTTTACTGATAATAAAATATCATTTCTATATTTATATAATAATAATTCTTATATATAACTATATACATGGAAATAGATAATATCTCCCAATTATCACTTTATGCATACCAAATATAAAGAGATTATAGAATAACTTTGTTTATATTTTGTTATCATAGGGATCAACTTAAAAATATATAAAGCATGGCCCAAGAGAAATTACATGTATAATGTCATATATATATATATATATATATATATATATATATATATATATATATATATATATATTAAATATTCCATTTTTTATATACCACTTGAGCCATTCATTAACACAATTAGTTGTATTTATAAAATTAGATCACTTTATATAATTATAATATCTAGATCGCTCAATGTACCTTGACAATAACCTAACACATTTTTGTGTTTATATTTATTATTGAATAAAAATATAATAAATTATTGGTTTTGGAAGTCAAATATACATTACAATTATATATATATATATATATATATATATATATATATATGGAATTGTTTTAGATGTTATATATATTCATTATTATTTATATTTATATATAGTTCATTGTTTTCTAATTTAATGAGTCATTGTTTATGCTACATATAAGTTGCTAATTATTATATAGATAACTACAGATCACTTTAAACATCATTATATATACCTAGTTTGGTGTTTATACTTAGATCATCCCTTTTGGTGTATTTACATAGATTCAACTTGTAGATCACTATATATAGAATTGATATAATTAAGGATATGTTTTATATCCTCTTAAATGTTTGAATAAAGGATATAATTAAGGATATGTATTTCCATAGTGTATGTATTATAGACATATACTATTGACCATACACTATTATTAGATTATAGACTTGATCCATAAATTTACATGTCCATAATATAATAGGTTATTAAATTACATGGAATCTATGTTATTATATGTATATAATTAAATGTTCATGATGTATATGTTTTATAAAAATGTTTATTGTAGTAGTATATATGATATCAAACTTGATATATCATGGAAGACCTCATTTAGGGTATAGATTTGATTATAGCGCACTTGATATTGTTGAATACCCATATCAGAGTAATATATTTATACATATATGGCTTGCATGTAATATGTATATAGAAACACATATGGATTTAATGAATTATAATGTTGGAATAATATATTCATAGTTTAATTTACTTATCCTTTGATATACAAATCATTATGGGTATAAAATATAGGTCATTGTATATTAATCAATGTTCTACTTAGAACTCTAATGCCGACTTGCCTATTTTGACTTCATGTTATACAAGAAAAAAATTCCTATATACAATTTTTGTGGAGTCAAATGCACACCATACATACCTATATTAGTTTTCTGAGCTTCTCTCCTCTACCACTCTCCTTTTTTCCTCTATTATTTTATTTATCTTCCTCTATTCCACTCTCTTCCACTTTTCTATCTACTTTCCAATGGTGCCCCCCTTTTTCTATTTTTTCCCTTGTATGAGTATTGCATTTTTAAAAAAAATTGCCTTCCTTTTTTTTATACAATGCTTTCTCCTTTTTTTAAAAACTTTATTTCATCTACTAAAACTTTTACAAATTAGACTTAAAGAAAAACTAAAATCTTTTTTTTAATTCTAAAACTCTTTTTATTGACTTTATTTATTTTATTTCCTTTTTTTTTTTAATTTTTAAATAAATTAATAATAAATAATTATTTAGTACAAATAATTAATCATAATGACTTAATAATAATACTACTAATGTAATTCATTAACATTATATTAATTTGAAATGGTAAATCCACAAATATTACATCAAAAAATGATGGTCAGATTATATGTAGTTTTAACTGAATCATGAAAATCATGAATTCCATAACATCACATAAACACATAGAACAAAAATTCAATCATATGAAATTAAATCCACATAGGAATAAATTTGAAATTACACATAACTAGTATGCATAAACAATTATCTAAATGCAAACAATTATAAAAAACTTGTTGATGCTAATAATTTAAACTATGCATTTAATATGTACTATTCAATATGGTGTGTGTAGGGTTCTATCTATTCATCTATCATCCCCCAATAACTCCGTCTATGTCACCTTATATGATGATGCTCTCCCTCCATCATGCTCTAATAGATGAGTCTCTTTTGTGTTAAACTCACAACACGCTGGTAGTTAGTCCATAACATCATGACATATCTCATAAAATACTTATAAAATAACAAATCAACATGACCAAATTATAAATAATATATAATATATCTAACTCATAGAGATGTAATCATGAAATCAAATAAACATACATTTTCCCCATAATAACATGTGACTTATATCTAAATCAAGTAATAATAAAATGAAATCACTAATTATAAATATCCATAGATAATCAAGTTTTCTTAGTGATGAATCAGGATGTAATAATAACATTTATTCCTTGATAGGGTCAATAAGATAATGAAAATTTAGAAGTGTTTCAAGACTATAATATGAAATAAATCATTACAATAAAAAACTTTATAATATTTCACCACTTGTTCATGCATGAATTATATTTAATATTGAAATAGTCATTTTGGTGTCATAGTTAACTATGGTGTCATTATCTTATTGTAATGATTAACTATAATATTGAAATAGTCATTTTGGTGTCATAGTTAACTAAGACTTGGGTGAATTTCACTGGCTAATAATTCAAACTATGCATTTAATATGTACTATTTAATATGGTGTGTGTAGGGTTATATATATTCCTCTGTCATCCCTCAATAACTCCATCTATGTCACCTTATATGATAATGCTCTCCCTCCATCATGCTATAATGGATGAGTCTCTCTTCTGTTAAACTCACAACAAGCAGGTAGTTAATCTATAACATCGTGACATATCTCATAAAATACTGCTAAAATAACAAATCAACATGACCAAATTATAAATAACATATAATATAGATAATTCATAGAGATGTAATCATGAAATCAAATCAACATAAATTTTTCACATAATAACATGTGATTTATATTTAAATCAATTAATAATCAAATGAAATCACTCATTATAAATATTCATAGATAATCAAGTTTTCTTAGTGTTGAATCAGGATGTAATAATAACATTTATTCCTAGATAGGGTCAATAAGATAATGAAAATTTAAAAGTGTTTCAAGACTATAATATGAAATAAATGATTACAATAAAAAACTTTATAATATTTCACCACTTGTTTATGCATGAATTATATTTAATATTGAAATAGTCATTTTGGTGATATATTTCAACTTTATAATGAGATACTATAGTTAATCATTACAATAAGATAATGAATATATTTTAATAAAGGAGATAGATATCTTTAATGCCTTAGAACAAATTTTTATTTATAAATGTTTTTATTTTAAATTTTTAACCTATTGTTTTACAAAATATGACCCAAAATAAGACCTAATAGATAAAAATAAGAATGAAATTAAACATGACTTATAATAAGTTCAAAAGTTACACATGTAAAATACCACTCTAAATAGATAAGGCTATAAGTTTCCCTTATCTAGTTACCATGAAATTTTACATAAGGACAAAGAAAGATGTCTAGGGATCCCCATGACAAAGTGAAAATGTAAATTATCAATAGACAGACTCACAAATGATAATAAAGAAAGTTTCAAGTAAAAAGTGTCAATATATACCTGATTCATTGTTAATAGTCTTTGCATACAAAATTGAAATAATTGACAATAAGGATGGGATTTTACCAAATATTTTTTTAAATATCAATCCTTTATTCTTGTAATTATATTACCATAGTAAAAATAATAATTTTATACCTGAATGTGTATAATAAAATTTGTCTTTAGAGGAATTGATTATGCCAGCTACATCATGATAGAATTAGAAATAATATATGGAGTATTTAATGTTTGTATATTAAATATGAAATATTTTAATACTAAATTATAAAGTTAAATATCAAGGATAAATACATGTATGCATGTTACATTATACTAGTTTTGTAAAATGCTCATATTATGCCAAGTTGAGATTGGATGTTTTTGATCCTATTCATTTCTTACCCAAGGAAAAAATAGTTATTTAAGTAGTAAAGTGGAGGTAAATATGCCATTGAATATAAATATACCATTGGTTTTATTAAATTGAAGATGTGAACCCTTTCTAAATCACTTGACAAGTGTCGTTACTTATGTTGAAATTTTTTAGAGTTAAGAGTGATCAAGTCTAAAATTTTAGATGCAAATAATCAAACCTATGTTTTTGAAATATACATTAATCTAAATATTTATAATGATGAATAATTAATTCATGGAATGCTTCCCCTAAAAAAATTTAAACATTATAGGATCACTAAAAGTGATGTGAGTGGCATTGCATGTCACTAGAATCAAATGTAGACCACCTACAGAAATTTGAAACACATAATTATAGATAGATCTAAATATTATTTAACATGATCAAAATTGAATGAATAATATTCATTCCCCAATAATGATGACATTGATCATAAAATTTTATTTGTAATGCATACTTTTTATTTTAAAATTGAATATTGTAACTTTTAACTTTGAAGTTTTGATTGTTTTTCCATTTTTTAATCTTTAAACAATATTGGGCATTAATGAGTATCATGATCCTTATGAATATGTGATAATGATAATAATTTATATGCTAAATTCTAATTTTACTTATTAATTATAAATTTGTGTTAGAGTTAAAATCACTAGGGGGTGAAGAAGTGATGCAAGATATTTTAACTTCAATTTGAATCCTTTCAAACCCTTAAGAATTTAGTACAACCATTCATGAAGCATATTAGATATTTATAGAAATGAATAATGAAGATAATGGAATATCACACACACAACATAAGATATATGTGGGAAACTCTCTTAGGGAATAATAAAAAATTTCAAGCTTGCAAACACATGGACTACTTGTCTTATGAGATGGTCACAAACATGAGACTAGTCAAGTCCTTCTAACCAAAATTTAGTGAAACACCTATTTAATAAAGATCACATAAAACTAGGATGATCAATTACTTATGACCAATTTTTTATCAATTCCTTTTGACCGGCTTTAGTGAAACACCTATTTTACAAGGAGCACCTACCCCTAAGATGATCAAGTCCTTCTAACCACTTGTTGGTCAAGTCCTTACAACACCTATGAAATAAACATGTCTTGATCACTGATTGCCTTAAAATTTTATATAGATATAATGTATATGAAATCTCTTCAAATATACACACTACACAATCCACACTCTAATCTATTTCTCAAATCAATCACCAAGCTCACATAGATGTCATCTATCCTTTGCTAATCCTAAATATTAAAAATTATAAGAGCACTATGTTTTACATCATAAATATGAGCTATAGGTAATACACAAATTCATCAAGCTAATCTTATCTACAACCCATCCACTAGACATACACCCTTTCTTTCACTCTTTAACTTTGACATTCACCTCTTCTTACTAGTCACTCACATTTATCCAACAAGCCAATAAATCATCACATTTGGTTTCACCTTTTATAGAGTCTTCATGAATATTATGATAAAACCCCATATTTTTAATCATAACACATGAATTAAAATTTTTTTCATCTAACATGGGTCACCTTTAAGTAAAAACCTCTTTCAAATAGGCCTAAGTTACCTCTTAGGTCCTATGAAGACCCATTCACCTCTTTGACTCTTTTTTGAGGAAATTAAGACCACTTTAAAATATATGGACCCATTACACACAATACATAGGTCCTAATTAAGTTATAAAAACCATCATAACTCCCTTATACCAAATCTCAATTCTCTCAAACAAAATTAGGTGTACATAGCAACCATGAATGAACACATAGTCACATTTTAAGCCTTTGATCATACTCAATATGATTGATCAAACCTTCATAATCCACATATGGTCTTAATGTAGTATAAAAAACTTTTCTTATAGCTATATAATCTCTAAAAATTTAAATACCATCAATAAAAACTCTATTATCCTTCTTGGATTACTCGTAGATCATGAACGAACACACAGTCAACTTTGGAACTTTGTAGCTTGAGCTAGAAATCACTTCAAGAATCCAAAATTTTAGGGTATATCATTAGAACTATAGAAAAAATATCCATTTAAACCTTTAAAAATTATTTAATTTATTTTTACCTAAATTGAAATCACAAACTTGCTAGTTCATTCATATCTGCATGACGTGTAGTGATAGTTTGGGAAAACATTGTAAACTACTAGGGAAGCCAACTTTGCATAGTTATAACTTTTACTCTACTCAACCATATGACCTAAAATTTTGAAAATATAAACTTGGGACTAATTTTATTACCCCCATATGACCAAATCCCCCTGAATTATCCATACGTGGCAATGGTGATCTCAACAAATTTCCTACTCAAAATTTTCTACAACTAGATCAAAAATGTCTAGATGAAAACTATGAACTACTAGATGAAATTGAATCATAAAAATAATAAATAAAATAATATAATACCTCTCATGTGACATATTACATAGCCTAAAACTACTATACTCATCCCTAAACATCCCTAACCGTGCCAAAACTAAAGATCAACCAAGCCTACTTCAAGAATACTAGAACAAACACACTGTACACTTTGTCATTTACACTTAGATTTTCAAGACACTTCATCCAATCACCTAGGAACATAAACTAAATATCTTAAAATTATCAAACAATCTCCCCCTTCATCATTGATTTCAACACCCATCATAAAACTCACCTTCCTTCTCTCTTCAAGCACTCTCAAAATAAGAACCTTCTCCCCCTTTGACACAATGACAAAGTGGGCAAAAAATAATATTGAGGACCTAAAAATACCACCAAAAATATATTACCACATTATAAGGATGATAAAAACTCCCCCTTGCCTTGAGCTTACCTCTTCTTGCCTTAACAACTTCCACTTGCTACATGCCAACACTCTTTTTAACCAAGTACTACAACCAATGAATAAAGAACACACAAAAACATTGAAATATGATAGAAATCACTAAGAAATATATTTTTATGGACTCTTCCTAAGACCTATAATCCATTTCACCTCTTGATCATCTTCAGATCTCCATCATCATGAAGAACCACTTCGCAAGCTTACTAGCCTTCTCTCTCAAACTACTTCAAGGACTACCAATATAACTTCATGAGACTTAATAAATAATAAAAATGATATAAAAAAACCTAATAACCTACATTTAAATACTCATTCCATGGTTTTTTGGATAAATTTATCAAAAAACACTCTTCTTCACAATAGGCCTATCTAGACTCCTGGTAACCCTATGTAAAACTTGTAGAGCCCAAACTTTTAGTAGATAAATATTCAAGACATAAAACTTCATATCTACACCAATTTCATATGTCCCCTTAGGCACACTAGTCTTAGTCACATAGATCATCATTTGAAACATACTTATTTCACAAACCTACTAGCCAATTAGGCCTCCATCTTAACAAAATCATGAATAATTTGAAAAAAACAAACCTTAAAATATATATAAAGATTTATTTGAAAACCCATTTATCATATAAAACATATTATGAATCCTTAAACCTTAAATCATAAGGAAAACCACTTTTATATCATAGCCCAAAACTTTAGAATCTCAAAACAAACAAGGTCAACAAACCTCCTTCTGGTTAATATGCCTACTTTTGAAAATTCTAACACACCTATAGACAACCATCACAAAATTTTAGACCAATGTTTTATCCTTCATACCTTTGGTATCCTTAAATTAATATACCATGGATTTATCTTTCTAATCACCAAACTCTTCTTGATATTCCATTAATCTCATTATGCCAACTAAAAACACCCATTTTAATCCTGTAAACACTACATAAACATAAAAAACACCTTATGACACCACTATGACCTCATCAAAGCACTTATCCCATCTTGACACACCAAATCTAATTGGAAAAACTTATATTTTACCTTCTAGGACCTTCCAAAAAACATCACAACAAAACTTGCTTCTCCATTGAAAGGATTCTCTTAAGAAGCATAAATAGAGTCCTCTACTTCACATGGTTCCTTTATAACAAAGTGAAACTAGGAGTTGACAAAAAAATCCTCATATTAATTATCCTCCTTGGTCATCTACTATTGATAGTTATTATTTTTAAGCTTAAGAGAATAAAATTTCTCATTCACTACAACATTCTCCTTCTCTTCTAAAATTGTATTGATAAAACATGGGGATAACATAGATTCATGACATACCTTTTCAATTGAAGAATATTCGTTGCAATTCAAAACCTCATCACTAGGTATTGAAAATATATTTTCTTTTCATGAAACTTTTTCATCAACAAAAGGATGTTGACTTGAATCTATACACACCTCATAACTAGCCTCAACTAACACATTGGTCTTTTCCTTGATTTTAGTTTCTTCATTCACAACATGAGCAGACAATGAGATATATTGGCACTCTACAAATTTTGTATCATTCTCCACCATAAAAAAAAATTACGTACACTTGCAGACTCATCATGACTCACGCTTACCACCTTTGGTTTCCATGAGTTAACTTTCTTTATTTCTTATACTCTAGGAGCCTAATTAAACCTATTCTATATTATAGGTCTTTGGTTTTATAATCTAGCAATGTGACCTATCTATTGATATTTTAATCACACTATAACTTTTTCCAAAATCTTATCCTACCTTTCTTCATTAGAATAAAATCTTGAAATATATCCATTCTTTAGATAATTGAAACAAGCTACTCCTTTTGAATAAGACTCACGTTGCCTTGCCTTATTTGGACAATGCTTAAAAAAAGGTCCCTCATCAAGACAATTGAATCACTTAACTTTGTTCACACCTTTTAAATTATGATCCCCATCATATTTCCATACAAACTCATTTATAATACATCTTTTTCATTCTTTAGCTCTATGCCCAAATTGATTACATGTGTAACAATAACCATTGAAACTTGCATATTGCATGGAATTTGGTTCTCTTATCTAATTTGTCTTAAATATACCAACATCTTCATTCCTTGACTGATTTTTGACCTTCAAAGTCTGATTTACATTAGTATTCATCTTGTCTTCAGTTGCATTTTCTAGTTGTTCTTTATATCCAAGAGTAGTTTTATCACTTGGATGATTTTGACCACTTCGAATATTATCTAGATCACTTGATATATTTTTAAATATCATAAATTATTTCATCTTACTAGATTTATTCTCTAAATCCTCTTTTAATGACTCATTTTCAATTACATACCTGGAACATTCATATTTTTTACCTTTCAAGATTGTAGACAAGATTTCCAATTGACAACTGAGATGATTGACTATATCTTCAGGCTCATTAATTTCTTCATTTATTCTTTCCTCAAAAATAATTAATCTCTCTTTATAGTCCTTTATTTGAGACCTCATCTTAATATTAATATTATTCTCAATCTTTAGTTATTCAAGAGCATTCATCAGTTTAGTCTCACAGTCCACCTGATCTTTATCGTCATATGAATCATTCTAAGTAGACTCTTTTTTATATGATAAAATTCATTCCTAATCCCATGAAGAGGGATTCATCTTCAAAAGGACCATCATTTTCATGATCATACTCTGATTCACTATCTTTTCTCATCTGATGATCTATAATCTTCTTTGGTGTAGAGACTCTTCTTGTCCTTTAAGTACTTCTTGTTGCCAATCCTTCTGAATCCCCTCTTGATTTTATCATACTTAAATGATCCATTACCATAATTATGACCTTGAACATTCTCTTCATCATCATTCTTATTATGATTATGATGGCACCTGTTATAAAAATTTGCTACTTCTCAATAATTAAATAATTTTAAGGGTAGTTTATCCTTATACTTACCTAAACCTATTTTTAATTTCCTTGTAAACAAAAAAATTAGTTCATATTCATAAATATCAAATGTGGCATCCTCCTTGAGTTTATTATCTTGGAACTTCATTGGCTTCATTTATATCTTTAGTTTTGCTTCCTTCTTTGGTGGTATATCATTATTTACTCTCATCTCATAGGTAGTAAGGATGCCATGAAATTCCTCCATCTTCAAGTGAGTAAGATCATGAATTTCTTTTACAATAGATACTTTAGAATCAAACTTGAGAGATAGAGTTTCCTTAATACCTTTTTAACTATAATATCTAATTCATGCTTCTATCCAAGACCTCTAATGATGTTCATAATCTCATCAACTTTGTTAAAAAAGGATTTCATATAATATTCTTCCTTCATCTTAAAAATCTCAAATTATATTTGGTGAGTCTGTAACTTTACCAACTTAACCTTTGAATCTCCTTCATAAATAGTATTAAATTCATCCCACATTTTCTTTAGATATGTAATGGATTACCTTGGTGTATTCAATCTCTAAAAGACCACAAGTGGTTATCGCATTCATTGCCTTAAAATTATTCTCAAATAAATTCTTATATGTAGCCATCCAAAATATATCTCCAAGTGTCAAACCCTAGGGACATGATGTAGGTCCTCATCCTTGCACTCTAAAAATAATAATTAGATCTATTGAACATTGGTGCTTTCTTAGTGGAAAAAACTCATTGAATTTGATGGCTACCCATATTTTACCTTGGATCTCCTTCAAGATATGAAGAGTTCACCAAAGGACCTGATATAATACCTATTATTAGAGGTAAAATAATTGAGAGGGGGTGAATCAGTGATGTAAGATATTTCAACTTCAATTATAATCCTTTTAGACCCTTAAGCAATAAACATAACCATTCAAAAATCATACAAGATGTTTATAGAAATTAATAATGAATATAATTCAAGATCACAAACACAACAAAATATCTATGTAGGAAACCCTATTGGAGAATAAAACCTACTCTCATGCTTTTAAAAACATGGACTACTTATCCTATGAGATGATCACAAACATGAGACTGGTCAAGTCCTTCTAACCAAAATTTAGTGGAACACTTATTTCATAAGGAGAACCTACCAATAGAATGATCAAGTCCTTATAACCACCTTTTTGCCAAGTACTTTTTATTTGATTTAGTGAAACACCTATTTCATAAGGAACACCTACCCTTAAGATGATCAAGTCCTTATAAGCACCTATTGGTCAAGTCTTTCTAACCCAGTTATTGACCACCCTCCCAACACCTATAAAATGAACATATCCTAATAATTGATTGCCTACCAATATAATGGAGATATAATTTATATCATATCTCTTCAACTATATACACTAAAAAGTCCACACTCTGATCTACCTCTCAAATCAACCACCAAGATCACACAATCATCATCTATCCTTCACTCATCCTCAATATTTAAACCTACAAGAGCACTATTTTTGGCATCATAAATATGAGCTAGAGGTCATACACAAATGCATTATCTTAGTATACTATAAAACCCATCAATTGGGAACACACCCTTTTGTTCACTCTTTAATTCCCATATTAATATCTTCTTACCAGTCTCTCACATCTATCCAACAAGCCCAAAAACCATCAGATTTGGTTTTTCATTTCATAGAGTCTTCATTATTATTATGATTAAAACCTTCCTTATTATCCAAAACACATGCCTTCACAATTAATTCATATAACATGGATCACCTTAAAGCACAACCCTCTTTCAAATAGGCCTAAGTCACCTTTTAGGTCTTATGAAGACCCATTCACCTCCTTGACACTTTTTTGAGTAAATAATGAGCACATGAACAATTTAAAATACATGCATCCATGCCAAAAAATATATAGGTCCTCATTAAGTGATAAAAACCATCACAACACCCTTATGCTAAATCTCAATTCACATAAACAACATTCTATGCACATAGCCACCATGAATGAACACATAGTCACTTTCTAATCCTTTGATCATACTGAATATGATTGATAAAACCTTCATAATCCACATAGATGGTGATCATGGAGTTTAAAACACTCTTTTATAGTTATCTCATCTTAAAAAATCAAAATACCTTCAAGAACAACTCTATTACCCCTCTTGGGTTACTTGTAGAGCATACGAACACACAATCAACTTTGGAACTTTATAGCTTGAGTTAGAAATCACTTCAAAAATCAAACTTTTTAGGGTGGCACCTTGACACTATAGAAAACATATCCATCTAAAAATTTTACCAGTATTTAATTTATTTTTAACTAAATTAAAATCATAAAATGTTTGGTTCATTCATTTTTGCATGACGTGTTATGATGGTCTGGGAAAACATTACAAACTACCAAGCAAGCCAACTTTGCATAGTTATAAATTTTCTCTACTCAACCGCATGACCTAAAAATTGGACCATTGAAATTTGGGAGTAATTTGATAATACTCATATGACCAACTCCCCCTGCTCATCCATACATAGTAATGGTGATGTCAGCAAACTACCTACTCAGATTTTTATGCCAGTAGACACAACATATCTGGATAAAAACTATGATCTAACAGATGAAATCCATTCATGTACACATGAATTCAAAGAATATAAGACCTATTATGGGACCTCTTACATAGTCTCAAATAATCGTACTCATTCCTAAACATCCATAACCATTCCAAAATTGAAGATCAACCAAGCCTACTTCAAGCAAAGTAGAAAAAACACATTGCACACTTTGTCATTGACACTTAGATTATCAAGAAACTTCATCCACTTAGCTGGAAACCTCCATGACATCAATGAAAATTCTCTAAAACATAGATATTGTAAATTATTCTCATATTCCTATGCATATTTGTTCAAGTGTACATGATTATTTCCCTCATTATTTATAAGTGGGTGCATATGCCTTTAAAATTTGTATGAATGTACTAAATATTGTCATAGTTTTTCTTTCTGAATTAGTTTTAATATCTTTAAAAACCATGTACTTTGTTATAGAACCTTATTTTTCCATATTTAAATCTTTATAGTCTATATTTTATCTAATTTTTTGGAGCATATGTGCATCATGTACCCCAAATATTATTGTATTTTATTTAATATATCATAACTCGTATCATGTGATAATTTTAAAATATTATGAATCATGTGTAGTGTGCTAAGATATATCTCATATTAGGACTAATGGATGCCTCTAGTTTAGTGAGAGGCATGAGAGAATCAAGTGAATCATACCAAAATAATATATTTTTATTAATTATCAATTATTTTTATTGTTTTGATTGAGATTTTTTATTATAGAATGAGGATTAGTTGTATTTGAATAATATTTTCAAAATCCTAAGTAGAATATATAGGAACTATTGCATATAAGTGTGTGTAAAATTTACTATTTTTCAAAAAGATGAGTGGTGTGATGAAAATAGTACCATGCACAATAAAATATTACATGTGTTCTAATTAAATTCATAATGAATGATTTATATATTTAATGGTAAATATATAACATACATAAGTTTAAAGTATTAATTAGAAGTGATTTGAAATTTGGAGAAATAAAAAGTCTACTCATATAAATAGGTTGGTTGAAAAAGAAATGATATTTAATTTTTGTATTGAAACTTTGTGATTTTTGGGTTCTAAGAGATACATGTGCCACATAGGAAATTATCAATATTGACTTGATTTGAGTAATTCATAGTTAGTTTTTAGTTAGAGGATGAACTACCCTTGGTAAATCCCAAAACTCAATTTTGATTTGTGTATTATACATTTTAATGTATTTTGAGTGATACTTTTATTTTATATGGTCTTATTCAAAGGTTGTCATAAGTTTTATATTATAGTACAAACTCATCCATGATTTTCTTTTGTTTCTAAATACTCATATGTGGACATGTCTTGGTGGGACCAAACCTATCTTGAGGACCACAATCCCATATGTATAAAAAATAGTATTTTGTTAAATTTTATGGTTTTAAATTAATTTGATTATATTAATATATGAGATTTATACATTTATTTATTATGGAATTGTGGTTTCAAGGTGATATGTGGGATAAGGAGTTACTTCATGGTCACATGTTGGAGACTATGGGGGATCTCACATTTCTTGATGATGAGAGAGAAAAATTAGATGAAGTTAGCCTTATGAAAGTTGGGAAGTTAGTCCTTATGCCATACAAAATGCACTAGACAATTGCTCTAGCTAAGAGAATGGATTTAGAAATGTCTACCTTTTAAATCCCAAGTGGGGAGATGATTGATATATTAGAGAATGTGTGGTGAACTATGAAACTAACAATATTTGTAAAATAACTTACATTACAAGGTGTTGGTGGGTGAGCCCATATTTCCCAAGCCCACTTGCATATGAGATTATATCCATGGGGGTACGAAAGGGAGAGAATTATGCTCCCAAAGATACTACTATTTTTCTATCTAACATTAAGTTGGTGAATGTTCCATACATACATAAATTCATCTATACTTTTCATTATTTTTTATTTTAAATGACATTGGCATAACATTTTAACCTTTTAGGACTTACTAAATGTAAATCATATGTTGTTAAAGAGATGAGTATAGTAAATTAGGGTATAAATATGTAATAAATATAACCACTAATTTGTTACAAAATTGACTAATTTTTACCTTTATAAAAATAAATAATGTGAATGAGAACTTACCTAGAAAATGAATGAGATGGATGATAAAAAATCATTTAGAGGATGGTATGAGTGTTGTAAATAGGATCTAAGTGTCAAAAATTCTCCTATATAGTAGTAACATGATTGGATACTACTGTCATTTAGTGTTAGTATCCCTATTTTGATGTTGGTGTCTTATGTCAAAGACTATTATGAGATTCTAGGTACACTTGCATCTAGGATTGTCAAGCCTGTTCCTACATGAATAAGTTTTAAAACCCTATAGATGGATTATCTTAATTAATTTTATGAGAAAACCTTGATCCTCCATGTTGATAGGGTAGCGAGTTGATACAAGTAGAAAAGTGTGGATGTTAGTTTAGCAAGTTGGCCATCCTTAACACCCTGTTGTGATGAGAGTTGCATACATACCAATAATCCAAAGAAAGATCAAGCCCAATTTAGTTCTCCCAACCTAATTTTTGGTACAAATGAAATTTAAGCTATTATGATGGTTGACTTGAGTGGTTTGAATGTGTTTGAGACTAGAAATCTAAGTAATATGAAATTATTTATGTTGTATATGGTAGTATGTAGAAGTAGGGCATAATAGGGATTGATAAACTTAATTGTGCACAAATTATTTAGAGTATGCATATGTAGTTTGCATCTTATTTACATATATTAGTTATAGAGATAAATATCATGTATTTATAATATTATAGTGCTTATATAGTTGTTAAAATAGGTCTATGGTGACCCTAGGAGGTATAATATCTAAAAATATAACCATTTATCAAAAAAAGATGGAGAGGATAATAGGAAAAAATTAGGACACTAGAACCATGTGATATTATCATCCCTATTATGGTGCTAGTGTCCAAGTGGCATAACCTGAGGCATGAAGGGTCAAAATTTAATAATGAGGTTTTGAGACTACTTTAAAGATGACTAGGGATGCATGTGGCCTATACAAAGGCTAAAAAGTGTGAAAATAGACCATAAGATATGAATAGGCTAATTTAGGGATAGGTGGTTTTAGGTATCACTCTTAGTAACTCAAGTCTCACTTTTCGGTGATTACATTTTCCCCCATTTAATATATAAATGCAAAAAGGTGAAATGACTAGGTTAAATGAAAAATAAGCATACTTTGACTTACCTAAGATGTGAAGCCTTTGATTCTAGATATGAGTATATGAATCATGCTCCCTTGCATGTCTTGTAAGTGAAATGTGCATAAGTTAGTCCATACTTAAGAGATATCAAAAGTAAAGACAAAAGTGAGTAATTAAGTGAATTTGACCAAAACCAAGTAAAATGTAAGTAAAGGGATAAGTGAGAGGAAAGGAATGAATACAACTCATTGGGTACATGAAATAATGTATAAATCTGGTTTCAACCTATGTGCATGCATGTATATAGTGATCAATCAATAAATAAATTTGGTTGAGGTGATGGCTTGATCAATCCCCATGTGTGGGTATCTCAATAACTCAATCTAATTTTGATTCCATCATCGTCTACCCTTAATTGGTTGATCATGACTTATAAATATCTTAGATTGGGCTAATGGTGTGTCTAACCCTCTCATGTAGGAGGATAAATAACTCAAGTAAACTATGTAACTATAAATGTCTAATGAGAGATATCTAATTAGATATGTCACTTAGGTATATTAGGAAGCTTTGAACCACTCAATAATTCAAACCACTATAGATGGATTAAGTCATGAAACAGGTGTAAAATCAAGAATATGATGTCTTATGTTTACATATGTAGAAATTGGCATGGGATTTGTCATTCTATATGATTAGTTGGTGTGTAAGTGAGCATATAGAAATAATGTGTTGCACACATGCCCCCAAATTTTATATTTGAGCATATGGATTTCAGACCAAGTTGTTATATTTTATATTTGAATATTTGAAATAAAAATGGGAATGGTCATGTCATGTATCATCCCCCTAATTTGATTAAACTAGTATGAATATGAGATACACTAAGCCAAAACTAGTAAATCTTTAACTGAACCTATGCAAACCTAGATTGTACCTACTATACTTTTTCACCAATTTGGATTTTTTTGAAACTAAGGTTACTAGATAGTATCACCATAAATTTTATATTATTTCCATTTGATGTTACTATCCTAATTTGGGTGTTAATATAAAACTTCTCTAATCTATGTGCAAATGTATTGATCTCTAAGTCACTATTTTCCACTGTATTTACTTAAGTTTGATTTATGTAATTGGAGCATGTGTGCCAAATATTTATACTGAGTGCATTATGAGAGCTTGATCTCTATGATCAACCCCTGTGAATGCCTCATATTTTGAGGGGAGTTGTTGAACCTATGTAAGAATTGTCATAAGAATAAAAATATATGTAATATGTGTGTTAATTATAACATATATGATATCTATGTAATAATCCAATATAATGTGCATACTTAACATCAAAATGTGAGATAATATGAGCATAGGTTTGTCTTGTGTGATGTATGTTATGTTTGGCATTTACAAAGATATCAAGATAGATATAAAATTTTATGTAACAACAAATATGAGTAATAATTGAGTAGCTACATCAGGGTATTATATGTGATTTCCATCACATCACCTATGTAATAAGGGGATAAATATGAGGTCCCTCATAGCATCTCAAATTAGAATGTGTAAATTGTAAGAGGAAAGTGTCATGGCCATGACATACATAATATATCATACATACAACACACATGATGCATAAAAGGTAGTCCAAGGGGCCACAATTTGAGGGACATGGGCACATGCCACTAAATCTAATAAAATAAGACATACAAGGACATGTTAAAATGTATACATACACAATAAGGAATTAACACTCAAGGAAATGGGCATATGTCCAAAGCATACATATTTTTATAAGAATTGAAGTAGATCCAAAGATTAATGGCATAGTTAAATTACCTCAAATAGAATAAGCATATAGATTTTGAGCATTGTTTCTATTTTTGAGGTTTGGCATTAAAATTGGCATTGATGTCAAAGGTTGTTCATGAGGTCATTGAACAATGTTTTTGTTTTTTTGGATCCTTGATAATTATCACATTGTCTTAGAAACATATGATACATATGACCAAGGTGTAGAAGCATCAATTAGTGTTTTAGGATCAGTTGATAGAGTTGTCAAGTGTTTGAATATAGAAAGAGACTTGAGAGGGCTTGTGCATAGGATGACTAGTCTTATGCATGAAGGAACATGGTGGAATAATGATATGGATAAACATAGGTATAAAATGATGTATATATTTTATTGATTATGCATATGAGGCATTGGATCACTCAGGTGAGTTTTGAGGTGAGCCTATAGGGGTAGGACCTACAAACCTAACATGTAACTAGACTAGTTCTAGACCCGGCCTAACCTTATTAGGTGTCATGAGGTATTGTCAAGGCATATGAAGAATTTATGGTAGTGGTTGATCATAGTAAGAGGTTTCATGACATGTATATGTTTGAGGTATAATCATTGAGAGGAGGGGTGAATCAATGATTTAAGATATTTTTAATTTCCAAAGTAATCATTTAAAACTCCTAACCAATGTCTACAAGCATTCATAAATAATACAAGATGTTCATAATAATGAATATAAATATTATCCAAGATCACACACATGACACAATATATATGTGGGAAACCATTTTGGTGAAAAAACCCAATCTCAAGCCAACAAAAGCATAGACTACATGTCTTATAAGATGATCATAAACATGATATCTTTTAGTGATGTACCCACTTCACAAGGAGAACCAACCCATAAGTATGAACAAAAACCCACTTTTTTTATATGTTAAGAATCCACACAATATCTTACAAAATCAACAACTTCATAACTCTAATTTCATTTAATCTGATTAGAGAAATAATGTATAACACTTCTCTTTCAAATCTTCACACAGACTTAAAATTTCTCATAAAATCAATTCATCCAAACTCTCTTTTTTGATCAATATAGGCTTATTCGCTCATCCTAAATATCATTTATACTTCAATCCATCCACTAAAAACACTTCCTCTGATCTCTTTCCTTCACTTCTATCTTCTACTCTCTAAACACATTCGCATAAAAGTTTAGAAACCATTACCTTGGTCTCCAATATTTATAGTGTCTTAATGAATATCAACTTATAGGTTAGCCATAATACTTGATTTAATTATTTATAAATATATCACACTAGTACATATCTCAAATCCATTTTCACAAGTTATCGATATCATCTATGGGTCACACTTAAACAACTACACCTTTCAATTAGGCCTTAATATCCCTTATAGGTCTCATAGAGACTTATTACCCATTTTAACAGTTCATCAAGTAAATTAATAACATAAAATCAATTTCAAATACATGAGTCCACTCCATATGATCTCTAAGACATATTTAGGTTAAAATTCTTTCCAAAACACTCTTCTTCTAAAGCACAATTTACTCAAACAATATTTTGTACATAGGAGCACCATGAAATAAAAAATAGTCAACTAAGAAGCTCCATATCTTTGATTATAAAAACATTCAAAACTTATAACTAGATTTTTTGGATGTATCTTGATATCCTCTATAACTTTTATTTTTATTGCATCAAGAAATTAGTCTTGCATCAAAAGATATAACTCAAAAATTAATAATTTGTTTTCCCTCATTAAATTGAATATTCAAATTCCAATGGTCACTAAGCAAATGTTAAACATCAGAAACTTTGACCTCATCTCATGTTCCTTAGAAATTATGAACAAATATACACCATCTATCTCCTTGTATTATCCTAGTATTTATATTTCAACACTCACCATTGTTCTTAGATCCTTTTTTCCATAATTGTGTCACTTATCATCTTTGTGTGCCTTATGTGCACCCTATACATTTAGTCATTGTGTTTGTGCCACTTGCAAGCTCCATGTACCTTCTAGCATCCTTTGACATATTGACTAAATATACACCATTGGATCACTATTGATAATATCATGAACTCTGTTAGATCATTATCCAATTAGATTAAATGCTCACCATTGATCATAGATCCGAGTGAACACTCACTGTTAGATCTATTTAGACTATTTGACCTCAAAATTTGATGTAGTTAAATTTGATGGTATCTAGTCCATCATAGTCTACTAGATTAAAATTGAAGATTTATATCTTGTGCTAGAAAACACTTTAAGACTCCAAATATTCAGGGTACCTTCTTGGCACTATAGACAACATCTTCATGAGAAACTTTGACCATTGTTGACTTTTAGATTACCTATATTAAATGCATAATATTTTTGGGTCACCCATATTTTCATGACATGAAATAATGGTCTATAATGTTCTGGCCTCTCTTAAGCCAAAATATTCTTGTTTCTAATTCCAGAAGATCAAATGACACACTAAAACTACATCAAGACATCTATGGATACCTTAACCTCTTCTTTGTCCTTACTGATCTACATAAATTTCATATATTCTCCAATATATCAATCTGATCACTTTGTCATTAATGCACTATGAATCATGCTCTCTTTTACATCAATGACAACCTAACATCAATGACCATGATTAATAATCTTATCCTTTGTCATTGATGCTAAAACACCCTCAAAATGACTTTATTTGAAGAACGACTTCATTATGATCTTTCTCCTCATTTAACATTCATGATAAAGGGTATCTTCCTTCACATGACAAAAATAATTATTAAACATATTTTATGCATTCAAATACTATTTAATATGACTAAGAAACTTACATACTTTCAAGCTTATTAAAAAATTGCTCCCCTTTTGACATGCACCAATCTGAACATGAATTTATCTGATCCTTATAATTGACAAACTACTCACAGAGCTTTGAAATCTCCCCCTAACATAATTTTCCATCTCATTTCATATATTATGAAACTATACTTATATAAACATCTCACACATTCTCCCCCTTAGTCAATGCATACCTTGCATATTATCAAATTGAAAAGAACATACCTTTGTATAGATTGACATTTTGATCATTACCTACAACATACACACTTGATTCAACTATTTAAATATGTCTCATAAGAAGAATAATTAGATATACATACTTGTCATAAAGGGACTAAATATCCAAAATCTTAGGAGACTCCCATATCTCCATGTTCTTACTTGATTTACAGTCCTTCCTCATCTTTAGAATGTATTTGAATGCATTCTCAACCTTATTATTTTATTTTATATCAGGATCCTACTTGATTTCCTTGTCAATTTGGGTAGATAAGCCTTGTTCCTTGATACTTAAACATGTTACCTATTGTTTCATGGAAAATAATCCACTTTGAGCCTATTTTTCATTTACCTACTTAAGCCTCCATTCACTATGACTCTTTCTCTTCATGATAGGAGAAGTAGAATATTGATCATTCTTGAAAAAAATTGCTATATGACCTCTCTCATGACATTTGAAACAAATTATTTTTCTTGGATTATACATACCTTGTGATCTTGATGTTTCATGATTATGTATGGTACCAAAAAACTTTTCAATTTCCCTAAATCCTTGACACTTATCACAAAATATGTCATTATTTCCTTGTGAACTTGTTGACTATATTGGGTGATGATTTTCTTCATGCTTGCAATTTTTTCGATCATAATTCCATGAAAATTCATTCCTTGAGGATCTTTTACAATCTTTTGACCTATGACCAAACTTATTTCAAGATTAAAAATAACCATTGAAATTTGCATACCTCATAGCATTTGGTTATATGATATGATTTGTCTTAATTGTACCAATACATTCATTCCTTGATTGATCACTGATATTCAAAGTCTAATTGTCCTTTTTCACACCAAAATTTATCTTGTCTTGAGTTATGTGCTTTTGTTCTTCTTTGTATCCATGACTAGTTCTATCACTTGCATGCTTTTGACTACTATAAATATTATCAAGATCGTTAAAGCGCTTTTCATTATTCACAAATGACTTTACCTCAAAATATGTATTGTCTAACTCAACTTTTAATGACTCATTTTCAATCACATACCTTGAATACTCATCTTATTTAAATTTTAGGCTTGTATATAGGATTTCCAATTGACAATTGAGATGTTTGACTATATCTTCATGTTCCTTGGTGTCTTCATTAATTATTGCCTCAAACACACTGAATTTATATTCATAGTCATTGATTTTTGACATCATCTCTTTATTATTTTTCTTCTAAATATTTAGATCTTCAAGAGCTTTCATCAATTCATCTTTATTATCTAAATCACTAGTTGTATCTTTTCTCATAGATTATTTTAGATTTATATGCAAAGACTCTATCTCTAATTGATACATGATACACTCTTCATCCTTACTCTTTATTTATTCATTAAGAGTAAAAACATGAGTTTCAAGATGTTGTGTGATATCATCATGCTCCTTGACTTCATTACTTAAAATTCCTTCAAAAATTCTAATTTTTCCTCATAAGATTTGATCAAGGAATTTTGTTTTCTATTATTTCTTTCTAATAACTTCATTTATTGCATATTATCTATATATTTATCTTTAAGAGTGAATTTATCATCTTCTTCTTCTGATATATCTCTACCAATGAAATCTTTGCTTCAAAAAAATTCACCTTAATCATCACTAAAAGCCATGAAAAATGTCTCCATGTCCTCATTATGAAAATAATTATTACTGTCAGATGTGTTTACTTATTCTATAGATGATTTAATAGCTTATTCATGGTAAATGCTTTTGATTCCTTTTTATGACTCCTTCTTTCCATTTTATTATGGAATAACTTTTTTTACTTGTTAGGACCCTTATATTTCTTATGTTCATCTTCATGAGATTACTTATGAGCTTCCTTGGGTTGGTCTAGATATTTTTCTACAAAATGACCAACTTTACCACATGGAAAAGATTTAAAAGGAAGTTTTCATTTATAATTACTTAATACTACATTCAATCTTCTTGCAATCATGGATTAAAGTTGATCTTCATTCAAATCAAAATATTAAATACTTGTTCCTCTTAGCCTCCTTGATCACCTTGAATCTTGATTACTTATTAGGAGGTATGTCCTAATAAATTCAAATCTCATAGGTAGTAAATATCTCATGTAATTCATCTGTATTCAACTCATTGAGATCATGAATTTATTCTACATTAGAAACTTTTGAATGAAATGTGAGTGTAAGAGTCCTTAATACCTTTTTGCACTATTGTAGCTTCATCAATTACCTCTCCAAGACCTTTGATCATGTTTACTACCTCATAAATCCTTATAATATAGGGTACCATAGTATCTACTTCCTTAATTTTGAGACATTCAAATTTATTTCAGTAGGTCTATAATTTAGCTAATTTTACCTTTGAGTTTCCTTCATAGATATTTTGTAATTTGTCCCAAATTTCCTTGGCAAAATTACAATAAATTAATTTGGTAAACTCAACCTTGGATAAATCAAAAATGATAGAATTCATATATTTAAAATTATTCTCACTCAAATTCTTTTAAGAAATAATATTTAGAGGAGTAGTTGGTGTAGTATAACCATGTATGATAGATTGCCAAATATCAAACCCTAGAGACATGATATATGTTCTCATCCTTACTCCAAAAATCATAATTTGATGCATTGAATAATTATGCTTTATTTACATATATTAACTTGTCATATCATTATTTATATCATCTTTAAGTGGTTAAACATGAAATGAAGGTTGTGCTCCAATACCAATTGTTGGAGGTACAATCACTGAGAGGGGGGTGAATTAGTGATGCAAGATATTTCAAACTTCAAATTTAATCCTTCAAAACTCTTAATCAATGTCAAGAAGCATTAATAAATCATAAAATATTCTCATAATAGTGAATAATAAATATTATGCAAGATCACACAAATAACATAAGATTTATGTGGGAAACCCTCTTGGGGAATGAAATCCACTCTAAAGCCTACAAACACATGGACGACTTGTCCTCTAAGATGATAAAAAACATGATATTTTTTAGTGAATCAATCACCTCACAAGGATAACGTACTTGTTTTAGACTTTGATCACCCACACAACACCTTATGAAATCAAAAACTCCATAAATCTAATTGCATTTTATTTGATTAGAGAAATAATGCATAATACTTCTCTTTCAACTCTTCATGCACACTCAAACTTTATCATATAAAAAATTAATACAAATACCCATTTTGGATCACTCTAGGGTTATTATCTCATCCTTAATATGCTTTATACTTCATTCCATCCGCTAATCACACTTCCTCTAATCTCTTTCCTTTTCCTCTATCATCTGCTCTCTTAACACATTGACATACAAGTCTAGAAACCATTGCCTTGGTCTCCACTCTTTATAGAGTCTTCATGAATATCAACTTCTAGGTAATAAATAATACTTAAATTAATCCTTAAGACATATATCATGATAAGGCATAGCTCAAATCAATTCCATTAGGTTAGCCATAACATCTATGGGTCACACTTAAGTATCTACACCTTTCAATTAAGCCTTAGTAGCCTGAATAGGTCTCATGACGAAGTATTACTCCATTTAACACTTAATTAGGAAAATTAAGAGCATAATATCACTTTAAAATACATGAGTCCACTCTATATGATCTCCAAGACATCTTCAGGTGAAATGTTTTGCCAAAACACTCTTCTATTAAAGCATAATTTACTTAATAAATATTTTGTACATAGAAACACAATGAATGAATAAATAGTCAACTTAGAAGATCCATAAATTTCATTGTACAAATATTCAAACATTATAACTAGATTTTATGGATGTACCCAGTATTCTTATACAAATTTTATTTTTACTTCATCAATAAATTCATCTTGGATCAAAAGATATAGCTAAAAAAATAAGCACTAATTTTCCCTC
Source organism: Torreya grandis (assembly GCA_037957365.1). Classification (NCBI taxonomy): domain Eukaryota; kingdom Viridiplantae; phylum Streptophyta; class Pinopsida; order Cupressales; family Taxaceae; genus Torreya; species Torreya grandis. Next base: position 4,384,660 of record JARHVA010000313.1, on the reverse strand, counting down.
ATTAATTTGAATATACAAATTCTAATGATCATTGAGCAAATGTTAAACATCAAACACTTTGAACTCATCTCATACTCCATAATTTTTTTGACAAAATACACACCATAAATCTCCTTAGATTATCCTAGTATTTATCTTACAATGCTCACCATTTATCTAAGATCCTCTCTTCCATGATCATGCCACTTCATATCTTTGCATGCTTTGTGTGCACCGTATATCCTTTATTCAATGTGCTTGCACCACTTGGCAATTTTACATGCCTTCTAAGTATCCTTTGGAATGTTAACTAAATATACACCATTTTAAAACTACTAACAATATCACATGATCCTTTAGATAATTATTCAATGAGATTAAATTCTTGCCATTGATCTTAGATCTAATTGAATGCTCACCATTAGATCTGTCTAGACTATTTGACCCTAGAATTTAACATATTAAAAATTGACAATGTTTTGTTCCATCATAGTCTAATAGAGAAAATTTAAATATTTATATTTCAAGATATAAAACACTTTAAGGATCCAAATATTTAGGGTACCTTCTTGGCACTATAGAAAACATCTTCATGAAAACCTTTAACCACTATTGACTTTTTGAGTACCTATATTAAATGCATAAGCATGTTAGATCACTTATATTTGCATGATGTGCAATGATGATTTATAATGTTTTGGCTTCTATTAAGCTATAATATTCATGTTTATAATTCCAAAAGATTAAATGACACAACAAAACTACATCAAGACATATATGGATACCTCATAGCCTCTTCTTTGTCCTTACTGATCTGCATAAATGCCATATATTCTCCAAGCTATAATTCTGGTCACTTTGTAATTAATGAGCTATGAATCATGATCTCTTTAAAAAAACCTAAAATATATTACCATGATAAACATTATATTATGTGTTTATAGTTTAGATAGTGGCTAAAAGGTTAGTTTCAAGGCCTAAATGACTTGCAGGTCAAAGGCCTAGAGAGCAAAGAGAGAGATGGTGGCCAAATGGGGTATCAAGTTCCATTTGCATGGAAAGTGTGAGTATGTTTACATTTAAATAGTTATTTAATGTTGTTTCAATTATTTTTACCATGTTTTATGTAAAAATTTAAAGTTCAAGGCAAGAAAAAGTGTTTTAAGGTATCTCATGTGCACAGAATGAAGGGTTCTCAACCTGAGAAGAAATTTAAAGTGTTCATTCACATGTGTAAAATATGCATTTTAACATAACATATTAATGATATATTTTTAAGGATAATATCTCAAAGTTTCAAGAATTGGTTTTTGGAATGAGGGGATAAGCTTTAAGAATTATTGTTAAGAATAAAAGATGGTTTAAACCCTCAAAGAACCCTAATAGTGACCCGATCAAAAATATATTATTATAAAATTATTATAATGGTTTTAAATGAATATTTAATTGATTATAAAATTTATTAAAATCTCCTAGGAACCTCCATTTGTGATTTTTTTGCCATGTGGGTGAGTGGACCCTATAGGAAAGAACTTGTTTCTCAGAGATTTATTATAGCAATCAGATTTTAAAAAGTCAAAGTTGATAATTAGATTAAGGTTGAATATTAAAAATTTTATTATATATATATATGTATATGTATGTATATATATATATATATATATATATATATATATATATATATATATATATATCTGTGTGTGTGTGTGTGTGTGTGTGTGTGTGTGTTGTTTTTTTAATATTTTATATCCATAAGGTTTTCAAAAATGGTCTTACAAGTTGACTAGTCATTAATAGGCCTAATGTTGCAGATAGTGAAAAAACTAGGCAGAGGTGATAAGTTGATTAGGGATGTGTTATCATCGATTAGAGATTAAAAAAATTAAATGGATAATTTTATAATCAACTATAATACATTTTAATTTTGTATATATGTTTTTTAGGTTAATGGATATGAAAATTTTGCTCATAAGTTGACTTATCCTACTTAGATGAGATAGTGAGGTACAAGACTATGAGATTCATTTGCAAGACCAATATTGTCATGTGACCATATTATATATCTATATAATAATGGTATAGTTAGATAATAGTATCATATAAATTCATTTTAATTCCCTTAAATTGGTTCTATAGGTGTTTCAAGTCATTGTTTCCATGACTATGTTTTGAGGCTAGTTGGTAGTTTGGATTGGGCTAGTTATAGAGAAGGTTTGACTCCTTTTACCCTATGTAATGAAGTATAAATAAATTTATGAAGTTTTTAAGGTAATTTAAACTATATTTGTGTGATTTTTTCCCATGTTTTTTTGTAAAAATTTTCCTTATACTTTAATTATCCAAGACAAATTTTCTTGGTATGCACAAGCCTAATATGAATAGTGTTTTATGAAGAGGTTCAAGTGGTGGTTAGACCTAAAAGGTGTTTTAGACGTAAATTTAAGTTGTATAGGGTATATTTTATTTATATTTTATATTTTCCTTTCATTTTTGAATATTTAGAGTGTTTCAAAGAGTTCAAAGGGTAATGTGTGCTAAAGAAGGCCTAATTGAATTAGGTCTCATTAAGGCCTACAAAAGGGTTTTGGTCCTATATGATAAAATTGACCTATTATAATGTATAATTCATGTTTATGGAATAAAATAAGGCATATTTAATTTAAAATATAAGTTAACAAGTGTGTATGTCTGACCAAGAGGTATATGAGCAAGAGCCTATTATAAGAACAAGTCCTAATAAGCCTAATTGGCTAGTTAACATGTATAAGAGTTGAAGTGGAAGATATAAAATTTTGAAGAGATAAATGATATTATATATACCATTATAATCATGAATATAAACTATCATGAAGATATAATAGGGGAACTATCAATGACTATTAAGTTTAAATAACCTAATCTATATTGAAGAGACCTAATTGAGTGAAGAAGGCTAGAGATGAGTTTGAGAAGGACAAAAGTGTGTGAAGAGATAAAAAAGGAGATCATCATATGTATTATGAGAAACAAATTTTTATTTATGTTATCAAATATTTGAGTTTGTTTAATTGTTTTTGAGTTATCTAGGGGGTTAGTTCCTCCTTGCAAGTGGGTGCTTGCTAAAGCTTAGTCAAGTTGGTATTTGGCTAGTTTTGGTTAGTGCTCTAAGTGAAGTTGGAGATTAAATAAATATTGAGGTTTGAATTATAGGAGATTAGTCCATTTTTATTATCAATGGGTTATATTCACCTTGAGGATTTCCCACTCAAATAAGCTTTCTATATGTTATGTTCTTCACTCATGCTCATGACTCTTAATGTGTTTCTAGCTTATTATATTGTTTTGATAGTTCAAGAATGATGAGGTAAAGTTGTAAAATTTTTGAAGACTGATTCACCCCATCTCATTAATTTTCCTTCCAATAATTGGTATCAGATCTAATTTCTTTGAGACAAGTCTAATAGCTTAAAGGTGATCCAAAAAAGCACAAGATGTCTTGTGATCAGTAAGAAGAAGAAAAAATGTGTGATGAAGATGTATACTATGACAATGAAGGAGTAGATAAAATATACCTTAAAGCTAAGATAATAATATCCCTTGATTATTTGAATCATAAAAATAATACTATCATTGACCCCAATAGTTAGTTATAATATGTCAACACAAGGTTCAAGTCAAAGGAATTTGAGTACAACTAGTTAAATATAGAACTAGATTCATTGAAGGTTGAGCATGAGAAGGTCATAAAAAAAATGAGAAAGTTTGAGATAAAGAATTTGAGGTCAAAAAAAGTCAATAATATAAACATTAAAATACCAATTAGTGATCCAAATTCAATTAAGGATATGTTATCATAGAACCATGGTAAGTAAAATAATGTTGTTTGTTACATCTATCACAATATAGGATAAATTGCAAGGTTCTCCCCTAATATATTTGGATGGCCTATAATATTCAACAAGACATATGAAGCTCCTAAAATTCACAAAAATTATCAAACATTGTTATGGAAGCCAAATCAAGTTAGGATAGATTATATTGATCTCAAGAGGAAAGATGGATTATTTACCAAGGAATAATATAAGACTAAAGAAGATTCTATACAAGATTAGACTACCTTTCACATTCAAGATGAAGGAATGAAATGATATATATATATATATATATATATATATATATATATATATATATAGTGGTTTATCAAGAAACATGATATGAGATATAAATAATTTCATACCATTCAATAATAATGCTATACGAACAATGAGGTTAGGAGACACCACAACTACTAATATAATTGGCAAGGGTGTCTTGAGTTTGGACAATAGAAAGACTAGGACCAAAAATGTATTATACATGGAAGGTTTGAAACATAACCTAATTAGTGTAAGTAAAATGTCTAATAAAGGACACACATAAACCCTTAATTATAGAGCATGTGAGATAAGGAGATACAAATTAGGAAGGCTAATTATCAATGCTAGGAGGTTTGATAATAACCTATATGTATTAAATGAGATCAACAAGGAGAGATGTTTCATGAGAAAGATAGATGAAATTTGGATATGGAAAATTATTTTAGGTCACATAAATTTGACAACCTATTTAGGATTAGCACTGAAAAATCTATGAAGAACATGCCTAAGATCATCAAACCTACAACATATTTTGGAAGGCATGTTAACATGGTAATCAAAATAGAAGAAGTTTCAAGTCCAAGGAGTAATTTATTATAAAAACATTAGAGTTAATCCACACTAATATATACAATCCTAAAAGAATAAAAAACATTCACAGAGATATCTACTTCATGTTACTCATTGATGATTACATAAGAATGACTTGGGTTACATTTTTCAAAGATAAATCATAAGCTATTGACAAGTTCAATACATTCAAGGATCTTGTTGAGAATGAGAATGATGGTAATATCAAGTGCCTAAGATATTACAGAGGAGGAGAGTTTTGGTCCAAATATTTTTATGACTTATTTGAGGTTCATGCAGTAAGGAGACAATTCTCAGCAACTAAGACACCTCAACAAAATGGATTAGTAGAAAGGAAGAATATGATAGTTCAAGAGATGGCTATAAATATTTCAAAGGAGTTTATATTATCTTATAGATATTGGAGAGAGTTATTCAATACTAACTTACACATTTCAAATAGGGTATAAATAAGGACTAATGGCAACAAAAATCCTTAAAAACTATGGAAAGGTAAACCTACAAATATAGAACATTTTAGAGTATTTGGGAGCAAACATTTCATCAAAAGAGATGATTAAAATTTGGGTAAGTTATTTTATATATATGATGAATTAATATTCTTAGAATACTCATCAACGATCTCATCCTATAGATGTTATAACAAGAGAATACAAAATATAGTGAAAAGTACCAATGTGAAAACTGATGAGATAAGTAAATCTCACTCACAATCAAATAACAATTTAGAGAATCTAGAATTCAATAATGAAGAAGAGACTATAGAGGTTGATGAGGAAGAATAATAATTTGAAGAGAGATAAGAATCAAAATGACCCTTAATATATAGTCAAAGAGATTACCATAAATCTCAAATCATTGGCAATAAGAATATAGGTATGAAAACAAGGAGAAGATTGGAATGTAATATAAATCAAGGGAATATTGATATATTATATAAAAGTAAACCTAAGAGTCTTATAGAATCAATCAAAGATAAAATTTGGATAGGTTTTATGAATGAAGAGTTGTATCAAATAGATAAGAATGAGACTTTTGAACTAGTTCCTAGGCCTAAAGACAAGAATGTCATTGGCATAAAATGGGCATTTCAAAATAAGTTTAATGAAGATGGATAAGTTACTAGGAATAAGGCTAGATTGGTATGCAAGGGATATACACAAGTTCAAGGGGTAGAATTTAAGGATAAATTTTCACTAGTAGTAAGCTTGGAGGCCATCATATTGTTTTTATCTTATGCAAGATTTAAAATATTCAAGGTATATCGATGGATGTTAAATATACCTTTTTAAATGGGAATTTGGAAGAAGTATACATTAAACAACTTGAATGTTTCTCACTATCAGATGACAAATACTATGTTTGTAGATTGGAAAATGCTCTCTATGGTATATATCAATATCCTAGATCTTGGTATGCTAGGTTAGACAAGTATTTGTTATATTAAGGATTCAAAAGAGGAGTTGCAGATAGTAATCTATACATCAAGATAGAAGATGACCATTAGCTGGTAGTATTTTTATGTGTAGATGACATCATCTTTGGTGGAAAAAATAAGAACATGACAAAGGCATTTCCAAAAGTGATGAAGAAATATTTTTAGATGTCCATGCTAGGAGAACTATCATCCTTTCTTGGGCTACAAATAACTCAATCTAAATAAAGTATATTCATCTCACAAGCCAAGTACATAAGAGAGATGTTGAAGAAGTTTGAGATGGAGGGTTGAAAGTTAGTTATTACACCCATGATCATAGGATGTAAATCTATTAGGAAATATGAGTATTTAAAGGTCAATTAGATGTCATATAAGTCAATTAGTATATAGTTACTATACACCACTATCTCTAGACCTGACATCATACAAGTAGTAGGTCTTGTGGGAAGGTTTCAATCATATCCAAAGGAGAATAATATATAATAGTTCAAAAGGATAATCATATATCTCAAGGGGAATATGGATCATGGATTATGGTATCCAAGAAGCAAATATTTCAATTTGATAGACTACACAAATGCAAATCAGACAAGAAGTATAGTTGATTGGAAGTGTACTAATGGAGGAGCTCTCTTCATAGGTGGGTGCCTAGTTTCATAGATAAGTAATAAAAAAACATAAATGGAATTTTACACTTGTGAGTCAGTAAATTGCATAAAATTCATGTTGCACTCAAGTCCTATGTATGAGACATACTATAAAAGACTATAAAGTGGAGTATGATGGTCTTAGCCCTATCTAATATAACAATACAAGTGTTATAAGTGTCTTAAAGAAGCCTGTCATGCACTCAAGGACCCAAAAAATTCCCATTGCGTATCATTTTTTAAGAGAGAAGGTAAGTTAATAAAGTGTCAAACTTGAATATATTTCTCCACATGATCAGATTATAGACATCTTGACTAAACCATTTCCAAAGGTAACCTTTGAACATCTAAGACAAGAATTAGATGTTATTCATGCCCTTATCAATCATTGGAGAAGATAAGTACTTCTGGATACATAATAATACTCATTATATCTAAGAATAGGTGTGTTTTTAAAATAAGGTATGTATGGTGATAGGGGGAAATGTTTGTTTTATGTCTCATAAACTCATAGTTTTGTGTGTTGAGTATTTTAGTTGTAAGGAGTGTGATCTAAGGAATCACAAACATCACTTTGTCATGTATTTCAAAGGAGGATAAATAATATAATGGGGAGATAAGTATGATTACTTTTCAATATGGTTTTCCATAAATGACAAAGGGGGATATTATTAAGCATTATTTCTATTGTTGAGGTTTGGCATTGATGTTAAAAGTTGTTCATGGGGATATTGAATGATGTTTTTGTTTTATTAGATCCTTGATAATTATTAAATTTGTTGAGAAACATATAATTCAGTGATCAAGGTGTAGAAACATCAAATAGTGTTTTAAGATCAGTTGTCAAAGTTGTCAAGTGTTTGAATCTAGTAAGAGACTTGAGAAGGCCTATGTATAGGATGATTAGTCTTGTGCATGGGGCATGGTGGCCTATTGGGATGGATGCATAAAGGAATAAAAGGAAATATATATTTCCTTGAGTATTCATATGAGTCATTTTATCACCCATTTGAGTTTGAAGGTGAGTCTACATGGGTAGGGCTTATAGACCTAGCATGAAACAAGACTAGTTCTAGACATTGCCTTACCTTATGAGGTGTCATGAGGTATTGTCAAGGCATATAAAGAATTTATGGTAGTGGATGAGAATAATAATAGGTTTTATGAAATTTATATGATGTTTTGATATCTTGGACAATGGGTATAAGGTTAGTTTCAAATCCTAATGTGACTTGCACATCAAAGGCCTAGAGAGCAAAGAGAGAGATGATGGCTAGATGGGGTATTAAGATTATTTTCCAAGGAAATTATGAATATGTGTACATTAAAAAAGGATTTTCATGTTTTTTAAAGTATTTTGACCAAGTTTAAAGTAAAAATTTTAAGTTTAAGGCAAGAAAAAGTATTTTGAGGTCTCTCATGTGAATAGAATGAAGAGTTCTCAACCTGAGAAGAAATTTCAGGTGTTGATTGGCATGTGTAACCTATTTTCACTTATACTTTCACCATTTTAGGATATTAAAATATCTCCTCATCCAAGTGAAACAATGGAATCATATACATAATTTTGGGTAGCCTAAGGAATGAGGTGAATCTCTAGATAGGGATAGCTCCCTTGATGTACCATTTTGGATTGCAAATACTACTAAAAATGGGGGATGAAAAGGGAGAAGGATAATTAAAATAAAAATACCCTAAGGGAGGTGATAAAACAAATAACATGATGATAACCAATGATACACATCATACACTTGAAATAAAGAGACAAACTAAGCATACACTTCTCCAATCTTCATCTTCTCACATAAATGTTACATTGTGAGGTTATGGATGAATGTGCAAAGCTAAGAGGACTAGACAAGAGGAATATGAGGGAAATGATGAAAATAATAACCAAATAAATCCTTTAAATCTCCCAAAACACTCACATTCTTTATAATAAGAAGTTTTCCAATTATAAATAAGATGAAAGAACGATAAAACATGTTAGGGAATCCTTAGTATTCACTTATGTAAAATCAAACATTCCAAATAAACACACTAATAACATTCATGGATGAGGTAAAAATTAGTTTTATTATTGATCAAAAGGTGTACATTTGAGCCTAGATTCTCCATACTCAGGTGGAGCATCCATATAATGGCAAAAATGGCTAATTCTTCTAGAACGAGAGAGAGAGAGAGAGAGAGAGAGAGAGAGGAGAGAGAGAGAGAGAGAGAGAGAGAGAGAGAGAGAGAGAGAGAGAGAGAGAGAGAGAGAGATGAGAGAGAGAGAGAGAGAGAGAGAGAGAGAGAGAGAGAGAAGTCCAAGGGTCACAAGGACACTTGTAAAGATGATTTAAGGAGTTAATTATCCATGTGGAGAGATTATGGGATAAACCATGTAATTTAAAGAGATACAAGTGTCAATCCAAGTCATAAACTTTCATGAAAAGTGGCAAGAAACTCTTCATTCTAGTTTTAAAAAAATACCTACATGATTACCCCTATTTTAACACCTTATAACTTATTAATATTAGGTAAAATTATTATAATTAAGTTTATGTACATAATACATGCCTCTTCATGAACTAGGTTTGGGCTTGGTCATCTAAAATCACCTAGAAAGGAGCAATCATCATTTATTATCCATAAAATTACTCTTCCATACACCCTACACACTTGGACTCAAAATTATCATCAATTTATCATGAAAACCCATGTTAGGAAGTTAATTACAATTTTAAATACCATCCATGTCCTTATAATCACCAATGATATCTTAAAAAACCATCCACTTGAAGTTTTCCCACTTCTCTCTAGCTTGTCCATTAGGTTAGTTTTGATTAGCTGAATTAAAACACATAGTTTGGAAACTTAGGATTTTTTTTAAGGAATTATAGTGATATGGAGAGTTATATTAAGTCTTAATATTTCCATCCATGTGATTTTAATCTCTTGAAACCTATTATAGCCTAAAAAACACATAAAATACTGAGAAAAACCCTATATCTATCCTCATCCATAAAAATAAGTAAAATAAATAATATTTTGAGGGAGAAAAATAAAGTCATATATAATTTATATTATGTTTCATGAGCAAAATATTCCATTTAATAATCTTTCCAAGATTAATTCTCTAAACTAGTCTCTAGTAAGGGTTTTCAAGGGTTTTAAGCTTATTCTGGCTCTTAAGATTTGTTCATAAAAGTGGGACATACAAGATGCCAAAAAATTCAAAAAATTAATTTTTATAGACCTCCTTCAACATCCATTAACTTATTATATTCCCATGCAAGGCCTCATGTAATATTTGAGTATTTCAATCTAGGCTATCAAGCTCGTCCGACACTTTCCTACATGTCTAAGTTGTTTTGAGGTCTAGAAATGGATTCCTGATGATTTCCTTGACCTATAAAGGATTTAAAACATAGGTATTGATTATATTGACATGTTAAAATAGTCTTTAGAGCATGTATAAGGGCAAATTTTGAGTGACCTTCTCTTTGGGCATTAAGCTTGATCCTTGTCTAGTAGGCTTAATTACACCCCTATGTTCTAGGCCATCCAATTGAATTTATTTGCACTAAACCAGCTTGGACACCCATTAAGTTACTTCATAGACATATTAAAATGGGTTTTAAATATAATCTCAAGTTTAAAGTGATAGTGATTTCTCGATTGGACCTTTAGGCCTAGTCATGCCTAGTAGGTATACCTATAACTTAGGAGGTTTAGAGCACCTTATCTATTTTCATACTCATTTTTATGGATTAAATAATGGTAATATGTATAATTAAAATTTCCACATCTTATTAGAATGTATAATTAACTCTTTGCCTCATATTTCCACCTCATTCTTTTGAAACTGCCAATCTAGTGCATGAGGGAAGTACCCTCTATTTGAGACAAAATAGAGGGCACTTACCATATTTGACTATATAAATTAATTAATGGATGGGATTAATCATTCCATATAATATATATATATATCAATTTTTATCTCTTGATCATATGGTTTGACCTTCCAAAACCATGAAAGTATGAGATAGACTTGTCAAGGAGATTGTGTGCAGGGTTTGATCTCCATGGACTGTATGTAGATTGTTTATAAATTTTTACATGTATGATTTGGGTTAAAAAATAGTTTCTATATGATATAAAAAAATTTAAAATTTTTATCCAAGTCATTTCCTCACCTTAACCTTTTACATACCTTTCAATATACTTTTCCAATGATGACTGTGTGTCAAACTTTGATTATGTTTTCACTTAAGCCTAATTGTAGTTGATTGTTTGATTGGTTTAAGTTTGGAAATTTAATTATAAATCTCATTTATTTCCCTTAAACCACCATATACCTTATTTAATCCATTCTATCAATATTTTAGAGGTTAAGTCTCATCAAACTTCTCCCTTTGCTTACTATATGTTCAATGCCTCTAGGTTATTATAGCTGATCATAGAGCCTAAAAGAGTCCATGTAAGCTTGTTCCATACCATTTTAAACATATAAATGTTTATAATTGTTATTAATAATGTATATTTAGTATTAAATCATCATTTCATCCTTCCATTAGCCCTCAACATGCACCTTAACTCATAGATAAGCCCTCACTACTTGACTGAGACACCTCCTCTTCTTCTCCTAACTATAGGTGTTTATGCCTAGATGAGGCTTGAAAATAGTGTATATTACCTATTTATCTCTTCTAATATAATTTTACCAATTTATTTCTCCCAAATTTTCACTTTTCTTATCTGTTCTCATCATTTGAATCCCAAACCTACTCACTATTTCTCACAGTCACTTAAAGTGGTTCTAGGTACATATTTTCAGATAAGGGATACCTATAGTGGTATTTGATAAATTTCATGATTTTTACCATAATATTATAATATATTTACCAAATATTTTAAATTTTTCATCTCCCTTACTTGTCCAAGTCATCACTTTAGAGGTTAAAAATTCTTATAAGATCAATCATAGGTAAATGACTATGTTAAAGCTATTTGACCCCTACCTATAGGTGCAAAACCTCCCTTTGGAGATGTCTACCTTGATATGATATCCTATGACACTTATAATACCACCTCATAATCCCTTGAGTTACATATACTATGAATTATCATGACAACCTAAACAAGTCACCAACTAACTCACTATCAGCTATAGGTGGGAGTTCAATTGTTTATATAGAGTGTAGGTGCATAATAGGATTTTGAACCTCGATAATAATTTTTACCTAATGTCATTCATGATTAATTATATCTCCATCACTTCATAAGGTCTTATAAACATTAGATATGTCTTATTCAATCCTTTAAGTGCTAATGGTCACTTTTTAGTCCAAAGCCTATAAAAACTACTGCCTAGTTTTAGTGGTGTCAGAGGTATATCTAGGACTTATAAAAATATAATATTATAAAGGATATAAATATTTGTCAATACCTAATTTCCAATGTGAATTTCTCCATAAGATCCCATGTAGATGCATACTCCAATGGTAGACTATGTATATATATTGCTCATGACTGTGCTTTCATGGAAAGTTTGTATTAGAGAATGAGATTGAAATATTAGGAGACAAATAATAAATTTTATACATTAAAATTAACCTATAATAACCATTTAAATCCATGAAAAAACATAAAGTTCTTAAAAATAATGAAAAATACCAGTTGTACTCAAAAGAGACTAGTCTACAAATATGGGGTTATTGGCTCATCAAAACACCAAAAAACATGAAACCAATAATGATATACATTATATTACATATCCAAAATAAATTGGATAAAATATCAAAAATTTGATTCTATGGAGCTACCCAGAATGAAGTAAAACCTCCAGGGTTCATAGATTTTTAAGAAGAATAACATAGTCAACTTCAAATGAATGATTCATAAAGAAAAATTGATAATTATTAAAAATAATAATATTAAAATTAATTTATATAACCATATTATCCTCTCCAAAAGGAATTTTTCCTAAACCCCCTTGTTCTGATCGTACCAAGTACAAACTTGCAAGTCACTTTTTTGTGTCTAGAAAGCCAAGAAAAGAGTAGAATAGTTTTAATAAAAAATGACACTTATAGATAAATTAAAGAATGTATATGAGTGTTGGGAAGATTAATAGTCACATTTCAAAATTTTCCAAGTGGCACAAATCTAAGGAGGTCATACAAGTGCCAAATTCCCCTTCTTCCTTAAGAAAACTACCTTTTCTTCTGCATAACCTACCATATTTTAGTTTTGTTAGTTAATCAATAACTATGGGGACACATGGGGCATGAAATAATGTTTTAACACCTTAAAATTTCCTAATAAACACGTATAAAGCATTAAATGAATCTTTTTTACCCTTAAAACGACCTGAAATGATAAATGGACATAAAAACTAATTGACCAAGGCCAATATAACATCATTTGAGATTAATTAATATGTAATATACCCCCATGAAACTCATATTATACCCCATATATTCCTATAATTTCATGTTTTTACTATAAGCACCTGTATTTGACTAAAAATTCAAATTTAATAAATGAATTGGTGACTCATAGGGGTAGTATGCCTATTATACTAATTAAACCAGTAGACTTATTAGTCCATTAAGATTATGATTCATTTAAAGTTTGATGTAAATAAGGATAAATATTACCATGACTATTGACCAAGATAATAAAACTAATGACTACCTCAAATGCATAAAATAAAAGACACACACAACAAAGAAAGCACACACACACACACACACACACACACACACACACACACACACACACACACACACACACACACACACACACACACACACACACACACACACACACACACACACACACACACACACACACACATGTTCTCAAAGCACTTAGGGGAATAAAAAAACAACTATTATGTAAAACTAAAAATCAGTCATACATCCCTTTACAAGATCAAAGGGAAATTTTCTTTAATTTCCTTTTGCATGAGATAGATGGGGATGCCAAGGATGTTTTTATTTAGATTAAAAACTTGATGGACCAAACATATTCCTTAGCACTTCACTTGACTTGTTATGAAGTAAAACATCTTATAATAGGTCTCTGATATATACATATTCCTCTTTAACTTGTACACATACTTCTTGTTTCTTCCCACTCTCTTTTTAATGATAAAATTTCATCTACTTGGTAGGCATAGTCTCAAAAGGAATGATTTATTATTCTTTGAAAGACTGAGGCTAATAGAGGTTTGTCTTAACCTCAAAATGCTGATGTGGAATTTTATCTTGCTCACTTAGGGCATGTTAGACAATGTCATTTTGCTCATCTATGACATCTTAAACAATATCATCTTTCTTTCCATCACTTATAACCATCTCTAAAGGAGTTGTAAGTGTATTGAGAGATTTAAAATCTTTGAAAATGTCTTCAAATATTTTCCATAAGTCATCATCTTCACTTTGATCACCATCATGAATGCAAAAATTAAGAGAATATTATTCATCTTCCTCTTTAGATTCTAATAGGACCTATTCCAAGATTTTTTCTTCAACACAAGAACTATATTCTTCCTCATAAAACAAACAAGGAGAGTAAACACAAGAGCTTATCTCTTATTCAATACTTAGGAAATCATGAGGGTCTTAAAATTGTACCTTATCTATCATAATCTGATCTTGTTTATCTAGGGCTGTAACATCTTCAAACTCCTTCCTAGTGATGCTAAGACTAGGCATCTTAAAATCTGATGACTAGCCCAATAAGGTTGTCAAGGAGTTGAATCTTCTTCAAGTAAAAGTTATAAATTTTCCTCGACCAATTTTTTCTTTTGAGGTTCCCACACTATAGGTCTATTGATGCAAAGGGTGATAGAATGAGGAAAAAAATAACTGCTTGGTGGAGGTGTAACATAGTGCTCAAAATTATATTGAGAATGCAAAGTTTGGAACTCTTTTCGAAGCTCTTAAGGAAGGGAGGTATACCTTAGGCTAAACCACTTGATTTTCTTACTTCCACTTTAAAATAACTTCATTCACATCTTATTTGACTTAATGAATATCTTGAGGAAGGATAGATGGGGTGTGTTTAGGCATAGTATCTTCTTTTATGTCTAAACCTTCCATCTGACCTTGACTTATCAATCTCATCTTTGCCTCTAAATCTTCAATTTGCTTGACAAGTTTATCTTGTAAAATTATTTCATAAAGATCATATGAATCATTATGAGTATGAGGGATACATCAGGGATAATATATAACATAAGGAAATTCTTAAGGAAGGGTGGGAGGGACTTGCAAGGCATTAAATCCACTCTCTAATTCACACTCCTTGACCATGCTTCTATTTTATTTATTTCCCCATGATTCTACTATCCTAATATACCTTAGGATGTTAGGATTATATGCCTTTTATTTAGGAATTTTAGGAGGAGTTTTTATAACATAAAGGGTCTTCTCAGATTCACTCTCTTTGTCAAGCCTTTTCTCCTCTTTCTTTCCCCACAACTCCACTATCTTTTTCTAACTTAGGACATTTGGATTATTTGTCTATTTTTGAGGTGGTGGGGATGAAATATGAGAGGTAAATGAGGGATAAAAATAAAATTATTTTTATACTAACATGGGATGATTAAAATTAATATTTTACAAATCAATTTGCCTATCAAGATTAGCTTTAAACACAAGATTTTACCTCTCAACTCTCTCTTCCAACTAATTGGGAAGAGGATGAATTTGATATCTTTGATTTAGATCATGAGTAGGGGTCATATATGAATAATGTGAAACTTGGGTAAGTGGATATGAAGGATGATAGGTATGGTGATGTTGCATTTCATGAACTTCTATCCTTTCCTCTAAGGAAGAAACTAGACCACTCACATCAAGCATCTCACTTGTGAGCCTTTGCTAATTGGCTCTCTCAATAGGTACCCACTCTCTTTTGATCAATTCTAATGATAATATCACCTTATGAATAACATTATCGGTAGCCTATATACCATATCCCATTTTAGTATCAAGATACAACATATATATCTCATATTTCAAGAGTTTTTTCTTCAAGGTGGAAATGGGTTGGCTTGAGGAGTGGCTAGGTTGACTAGGAGGAGATAAACATTAAGGAGGATGGTTATAGTACTGATATAATTCATGCATGGGCTGAAAAGGGTCATATTTTATCTTATTAAATTCATATTTAGGCTAGTGAGGATCATTATAAGATTTACTGAGGACTTGTTCATATTGATAGGGAATGGCATAAGCTTAGAATGTCTCAACAACTTGTAGAGAACAAACTTCAACACCAAAGTCAGCCATGAAACTTTATTAAAATAAATAACACAAATAAATACATTTATAAAAATATTTAAAGGATAACCTAGGCTTCTTGACTAGTTTATTTATCTTTAGAGTCGCCATTGATGCTTTGATAGATGCCTCTAAAGGTTGATTGACTAGAAAAACTAGAAGATGGTTTGAACCCTCAAAAAACCTTAATCACGACCCAATGAGAAATATATTGTTATAAGGTGATTATAATTTTTTACATGAATAATTAAGTTATTTTATCATGTATTCAACTCTCTTATGCACCTCTAGGTGTGATTGGTTTATTAGGTGACTGAGTGGACCCTATAGGGAAGGTCTTGTTTCTTAGAGATTTATCATAGCAATCATATTTGACTAAGTTAAAGTTGATAAATGGATGAATGTTTAATATTGATAATTTTATTATATTTACATGGTGTTTTATAATTATTTTATATCCTATATATTTTCTAAACTGGTCTTAAAAGTTGACTAGTCACTAACATGCCTAACGGTGCAGACAGTGAGAAAAGGAGGCAAAAGTGAAAAGTTAATTAGGGATGTGTTATCATGGATTATGGATAAATAAAAGTGCATGTATGTGCATGTATAATTTTTAAAATACATTTAATAAATTTTCATGTTGGATATGTGTTTTTAAGTTCATTGGATATGATGAAAATGTTGCTCATAAGTTGACATATATTGTTCAGATGAGATACTGAGGTACAAGACTATGAGATTGGTCTGTAAGACCAATATTACCATGTGAACATATTATATATCCATTTAATAATGGTATAATAACCTCATAATATGATATACATGCATTTTATGTCATTTAAAATGGTTCTACATGAATTTTAAGTCATTGTTTCCATGATTGTGTTTTGAGGCTAGTTAGTAGTTTTGACTGGGCACTTACATAGAAGGGTTTGAGTAATTTTTCCATGTGTAATGAATTATAATTAACTTGGTGAATTTTTTTATTTAATTTCACCTTTGTATGTATTATTTTTTTCTATTTTTTTAAAAACTATCTTTATGCTTCAATTATTCAAGATAATTATTTTGGGTATGCATAAACCTAGTATGAATAATGTTTTAAGAAGATGTTCAAGTGGTGATTAGACCTAAAAGGTGTTTTGGACATAAATTTAAATTATTTAATGTATATTTAAGTGATATTTTATATTTTACTATCGTGTGATAATTTTGAGAGTGTTCCAAATAGTTCAAAGGGTAACGTGTGTTAGTGAAGGCCTAGCTGAATTATGTCTCCATAGGGCCTAAAAAGGGGATTTGGTCCTATATGCTATGATTGAACTATTATAATGTTTTATTAATGTTTATGGAATGTTATAACACCTAATTCATTTAAAATATAATTTAAAAAGTTTGTATGTCTGACCAAAAGGTGTATGAACAAGAGCCTAATATAAGAACAATGCCTAATAGGCATAATTAGCTAGTTAGCATGTATGCGAGTTGAAGCAAAAGATATAGGATTTTTAAGAGATAAATTAGGTCTTATATACCATAATAATGGTTTATATTATCTATCATTAATATATAGTATGGGTAATATAGATGACTATCAAGGTCAAATGACCTAATCTGTCTTTAAGAGACCTAATTGAGTGAAGAAGGCTAGAGACCAGTTTGAGAAAAACAAAAGTGTGTGAAGATCTGAAGAAGGAGATAATAATATATTGGATGATAATTTTTTTTTATAAAGGTGAGCAAAGGTTTGACATGGATGATGTAGTGCTTAGTGATCTATGGGGTTGGTGCCTCTTTCCAAGTGGGTGATTTCTAAAGCTTAGTCAAGTTGGTGCTCAACTAGTTAGTGTTGGTGTTCTAAGTGAAGTTGGTGATTCACTAAATATTTATGTTGGAATTATAAGATAATAGTCTAATTTTTCTATCAGTGGGTTTTAATTATTTTGAGGGTTTACCTCTCAAATAATTGTTTTAGGTGTTATGCTCTTCACTCATATTTATGGCTCTTAATGTGTTGCTAGTTTACTATATTGTTTTGATAGTTCATGAATGACAAGGTAGATTTGTAAAAGTTTTGAAGACTGATTCACCCCCCCCACCCTCTTAGACATTGTGTTTGTAAGATGAGACATAATCAAGTATTAACTAGGAAATCTATAAATTAAAGTATGTATGAACATGTGATACAAATCTATGTAAGAGCTAAGATGTACATATACTGAGTCTAAAGTAGTAATAGTAAAAAAAAAAATATGAGTAAGTGTAACATGATAAATATAAATATATAATAATATTAAATCTATGATGTAGATTTTATAATTATATAACTTAGTATTTAAAACTATGTATAAGGTGCCAGCAAATGGGTGAATATGTCAATTGAAGAAGTCGTGTATCATTGTATATGCCCCTAGTGGGTAGATAATAGTAAATCTGGATCGATGTAGTTTACTTGAGTCTTATATCAATATATAATCACTCAAAGAGAATATTTAAAGTATGTAAGTATGATAAACCTGACTAAACTAATATATCTTACATATATAGTGTCTAGAAACTATAATAAATGCAAACATGATAATGTATACAATCTATAAATTTATGTTTTTGGAGTAAAATATTTTATTGTTTTTATGTTTTTGAAATATTTTAGTATTTTTGTATTTATTGGAAATAATCTATGTACAAGCAACATGAAAATGAAACTATGAACAAGGAGAAATAGAGAAGTAAATTGTGTACAATAAGGAAGTAACAATACTAACTGATGAGTCTCATGGGAGACTCACTATTAATGTGTCTTATGTTAAATAAAGGAATAATTATTTTTCAGGTTGTATGAAAATGTAAATGTTGTCTTTGAAACTATTGTACTTGGTGATGAATATCTAGCACTGTCTATGAAGTGGTGCTTGAAATCTATGAAATTAACTTTGGTAATTAGTGAATTGTAGAGATCTTAGGGATCCATCTAATAAAAGATGTTGTAGCTGGAATAGGTGACTTATGTTGAGAACCCTTAGAACATAATATTAATAATCTATAAATAAAATGAGTAGATGGAGGACATCTATAATCTATAATATATATTTGATGTAGAGGTACCTCTAATCATGATCTCTATGATAGATTATGCCTGCATGGAAACACTGTAGGAGTAGACCTAAAATACACTAGTGGCTCCACTAAATATTTAGTGTAATGATAGGAACTATGGTTAGAGCTATAATTTATTATTGAGCTATAATTAGTAACTATGGTGTAAATTCTTATGGGATAGGTAGAGGATACTCATATGAAAGACCTTCAACTATGATCACTTGATTTGCATATATATATTTAAGTCATATTTTCATGGTGGATGGGATGGATCATAACTAATGTATCCATAGCTTAACCAATAACATGTTAAATGTGCTTTTACTAGGTACTATTAAAATCTAGTGGCCACATATGATGGTCCAACCTATAGTGTAAGTATAATCTCCTTGATGGAGCTATGAACATGGCCATTGAAGCCATGAATAAATGTTTCTATAGGATATATCCTAATCTAAATACCCAAATTTTGTATAAGTGTGATAGTGCACATATTATTACTTGACCCATTTTCAACCATAACACTATGAATAGGATGATGATCTATGTAGGATTGTAAAAAGAGTGCATAAAAATATGAATCATCATCAACACTCTCCTACTCTAAGAAAGTGATGAGTAGTCTAATTATAATTTTAGTATGATACACACCAATGATAAAGATACACCCCCTATGCACACCATTTCTAGTTAGAATTTTAGTATGGTGCACACCAATGATAAAGATGCATCGGGTATTGAAAGTATGATGCTGGTGGTGGATGTGCCTAATACATGTATTGAACACTAGATGAACACCTTACCTCATTTGTTGTGTGATTTATAAATGGATCTTAGAATATATTCAATGCCTTAGTTTCTATTTTTTAAACTTTAGGTGCCTTTATGGGTATTCCCATACATAAATAATGTTAACCTCTATTAAACATTGTGTCTTATGTTTCCAGCTAATGCATTGGTTTATTATATGGATTGGTACACTGTGATATTCATAGAATACATTGAAATCATAGTTATGTGGAATATGCCATGTCATATTAGCCTCTTTATGGGAAAGAGAGATGACATCTCTTTTTAAGAGATACTATAAAACATGTGTTGGTGATTCTGGAAGGTTATTTAAAACTCTATGTGGAGGAGCCAATAAAACTAGGTGAGGAGATGGATCTGAAGCTATGTTAACTATTTCCTTTAGATCACTCTAATTTCAATGTCCATTACATTATATGTAGTCTTACCATAAATCTATGTATTTTTTATGATCCACTTGTATATTTCAATTTGCCCACAGAGAGAATCTTGACTTCTCTTTCTTTCACTATGTGACATAAGTCTATGAAGGTTCAAAACTTCTTGATCAAGATATCTTCATATAAAATTGGTAGTATGATCTATTTGAATATGTCTCAGATATCTCTATTTATCTTGGTCCTAGTCAACTTGGCCAATATAATCTTATATCACAAGATGTATTCTATATTAAGTTCATTTAATTTTTGTTTCAGTTGTGTTACTTGAGCATATAATATATTTTTATTGATGTTTATTGATAATTTTGATAAAACCATATATGCCACTAGATTAAATGTGGTGATACACTTATTTAGTAGATTTCATGAAAACAACTTCATAAGGAGCCAATCATTTGACACATAGTCCAAACATATTATGTGGAAAGCTTAGACATGGTTCTCTTTGCCACCCTTACCATCATATAATATAACCATAGGTACCAAAAATCTAGATGATAAAGGATTTTATGCTATGCGATCTACCAAATGTGTATGTAAAAGAACATGATAATATAAGGCATGTGATAACATAGTGGCTCCATGTTCAATATGCAACACCTTAGCCTATAGAGTATGAACCTTTTGCATAATTGATTGTAGATATAGAGTGTAGGAAATAGCCATAGGAAGTATATCTACTATCATTGAAGGTTTTTGATTTAAAATTAGTTTTTGTGGTAGCTGAGTTAGCCCCAATATAAGTGTGATACTGTTGTTATTTGGGGGAGTAGAATATTGACCATTATTTGATTTTTTAAGTTCTTCATTGACAATATTTATGAGGTCATATTACATATATTAATGTTTAGAAATGAAATATTTCAATTATCTCTTATTGGTTTCATCAAATCAGTTCTTGAATTTTTCCATTGTAGTTTGGGGAGTAAGAAAGATTTTTTTTAATATTTGGAATCTTTAAAGAAATTTAATCTATGCAATATTACAGATTGTAAATAATGAAATAAATATGAAATTTTAGTACAAATATTTGATCATATAAAAAAAATGATACAAAACCTAAGTGAATTTAGAGATAGGGTTTGATCAATATTTTAAGTAAGATGAGTTATCCAAATGTTTTAACCTTTTAAGACTTAGTGAATGTAAATCTTATGTTGTTAAAACATTCAGTATAGTAAATCAAGGTAGAAATATGCAATAAATAAAACCATTGATTTGTTACAAAATTGAACAATTTTGACCTTTCTAAAAATAATAATAAATAATGTAAATGACAACATAGCAAGAAAGAAACTAAGATGGATGATCTAGATGGTGAAAACTAAGGTAGAGGATGGCCTCAGTATCATAAATAAGATCTAGGTATCAAATCCCCTATTAGATATTAGTTACCTATTTGGATAGTAATTTCATGTGGCACTAGTGTCCCATTTTTATAAATATTATCCTCTATGTAGGACTATTACAAACATCTGCATGCATCTATGTGTAGATCTATCAGTCATGTTCCTACATGTCGAAGTTTTAAATTCTTGTAGATGGCCTATTTTTACTAATTTTAATATAAAACCCTAATCCTCCATGTTACTAATGCATCCAATTGATACAATAATGTAATTTTGATTATTATTGGAGTATGCTAGACATCCTCAATACTTTGATATGATGAGATTTACCTAATACCAATACTTTAAAGAGGGATCAAGCCTGATACAATTCACCCCACCTAAGTGCTAGTGCAAGTGAAATTGAATATAGTATGATGGTTTACTAGAGTGTTTTGAATGTGTTTGAGACTATAAATATAATTAATACAAGCTTAGGAATGTTATAGATGGTAGTATGTAGAAGTAGGTTAGAATAAGGATTGATAACTTTCATTATGCACAACTTGTTATGAGTTTACATATGTAATTTGCATCTAATTCCCATCTATTGGTTAAAGGGATAAAATTCATGTATTTATGTTATTCAAGTGGTTTTGTGGATATTAAAAAAGGTCTCAGGAGACCTTAGGAGGTCTAAGATTTTAAAATATATACACTTATATAAAAAGGAGAGAAATGATAGTAGTGCCAAAATTATGACACTATCACCATGTCGCACTATTTTCCTTATTATGAAGCTAGTGTCTAGGTGGCATAACCTGAGGCACATAAGTCGACAATGTAAGAAAAATGATCTAGGATTGATTTTTAGATGATTATACCTATGGCTTGCATAAGGGCTATATAAGTGTGAAAATAGACTCAAATATAGGTCTAGGGCTAAGTCAGGGATAGGTCATCTCAAGTAGCACTCTTAGCACTCAAGTGTCACTTTTAGGTGATTACACATAGGTTTGTCCTTTATATTGAAAAACATAAATAAATATATTATTTTGGACATACCATGCTTGAAAAACATGTAAATGGATCTTCATATATTTACATGAGAGAGTTTTAATGGAGGTTTAGGGTAAGAAACAATTCTTTATTATTGCTTGTATGAGCACATCAGAGTTATCTACCCATGGGCAAAACTCATAGTCGATTGTTAGAACCCAAGTATATATGCATAGAAATGGGTGGGGAGATCTAGATTCATGAGGGGTGGTACATGTAGTACCACTAGATATTGGATAAATTGACTACTAGTGTTATTGTTTGGAGGTTGTATGTGGGATTTGGTGGTTAGATAGAGCATAGAGTTGAGTTGAGACACATTTGGGTCAATTATTAGTTTTAGTACCAATTTTTGAATGTTTATTAGTGTATTTTGTTTGATCATGTGACTAAAAAATTTGGAATTTCATAAGGCATGCATCCATAAACATACATATATATTTGATCTATTAGGGCTCTACAGTGAGAAATTGATATGGATAAACCTATCCTATAGACCTAGATCTCATTATTTTAGATAATTTCGACCAATTTATTTAGACAGAACTAAAAATTAATTTTTCCCTTACTTATACATGATGGTGGTCAAACCATAGGTGGTATATTTTCCCCACTAGTGGTGGATTCTCTTATTGCATAGTGTGGAGTCAATACATGTGGTATAATAGCTACTGATCCTCAAATTCTTCATGTGAGAAAGTAAATATGGATTATATAGTTTTGAATATAATTTTATTGATTTCAAATAACATTGATATTTATTTGATATCTTGAAGAGGGTGAGGATTATTGATAGGTCATCATAGAGACATCCATATATGTGCTAACATTGTATGTTTTGATAAGTCATTTCCTAGTGGGATGTTGAAGTGAGTGGCATAAATTTGGGGAGAGAATGTTCCCTCATTTAATCAAGTATATATAGTGATGATATCCAATATTATGGTGGAATTACCTCATGATGATGTAGTGGATATGTGGGGTGCACTTATATTTGAGCATGACTTATTGAGGGGATAACTCAAAAGACAATAAAGGCCATATCTAACTCGATAGATGAATCTTAGCTATGGTCTTTTCTAATAATATTTATTGTTTTAGTGGGATCATGAAATTCTAATTTAATTATTGGTCATAATAAAGGATCATTCACATAATAATCAATATAGTATTGTGTGTGGCACTTTTATATTTTTTATGCAATTGAGATTTAGATTTGTTAGAGTATTTCATGTGGTATTTTCATATTTCATAACTATTAAGTTGATGTAGTTAAAAATGAAATGGGTTTTTTATATTTGAGATGTTTGTTTGTATTAAAATTTAAATTAAAAATATCTAAGGAGTGGACCATCCTAATGGATATATAAATAATATGCACCATACCAATTACTTTTCATAGTTTTATTATGATGTTATTTTTATGTCTTCATAAATATTTGTGAACTTTAATAAATTACTTGTGGTACCTAGATTTGGTATTACTAATTGTATATTACTTTTTTAAGTTCTACTATGCATTGTAATTTTTTTAGTTCACATCCAAGTAGGAGATTTTATATTCTTATGGATATTTATATCACTTGAATTGATTGTATTTATGTAAAATTTGATAATACCTTTATCATCAATTTGTGTAATATTTTCTCACAATTTATAATAGTAATGATCCCCATGCCCATTATTACCATGATTATTAAAAATGACTTTCCATTTATGTACTCATGAATATGAAGAGGTTGATAGTTTTTTTAAGGGAGTGTGATTAAATTTATATTGAACAAAGAATATAGAATACTATGTGGTTGATCTTTTAATTTCCAAGATTAGAGTCATGGCCTCTTGTTAGCACTAGGTTTATTTAATTTAGGTGATGGATTTTAAATGTTTTCCATTCCTTTATTGATAAATTTGACTTATTTTAAATTTATATGAACATTATTGAGTTCTTCATGTATCATTTAAATAACTTAAGGTGGATTATTTCTTTGGGATGGTAAGTTTTATTCCTCTATTCATTGATAATTTATTCCGTGTATGGAGAAGATTATAACTTACTAACATTTATTATTGCATAATTTAGGTCACATTAAATTTTTAATATATCCATGTAGATTTTATCAATAGACATGTAAAATTCCACTTAATATATGTGGGGATAGGACACTTCTACTTAAGATAAACTAGTTTTCCAAATCTAAGGGTTTATAGGTTAGAGAATGTAAAATATTTTTTAAATGGAATATATAGTCCTAAATGAGCTCATTTTTACCTTGTTTATAATTTTTTATATGTTCCAATGTGATATTAGCTACCATGTTCTTATGATAATCAGATAGGAATGGATTTTTTTCTTTTATGTTGGGCAAGGAACCAATTGGTAAACTATAGAGCCAATATAAAAATTATATTGTAATACTTATATGAAAAATATTCAAGTAATATATGTCCATTATTTCCTAGTCTCCAAAATAAAGGGTATATTGTGTTTAATGATTACAATGATCTCCAAAATAATCAAATAATGGTAGCATAAGCATAAAAATTATTCTCGATATGGATGCTCATATATAAATAGTGTCAAGGTTTTCCTTCAATAAAATCATCTTTGATGTTTTCAATATGTGTTTGAGTTTGTAAAATTATATCATGAACTTAATTTTTGAGCTTTTAAATAACATGAATCATGGATAAAAATGACTTTTAGGAATATTAGTGCCGATAGAAAATATATGTTGTGTCACTATTTCATAGTTTGATGTTTCAGATAGTGTTGATGTGTACAAGGAGAGTATGTATTAGATTAATATAGAATATATTTCATTAATTAATCATGTATAAGTAAAACACAAATAATGTATAATATAATTAATGGCACATGATTTAATCCTCATTAATATATGAAATTCAAATGCATATGTCTATATCAAGCTCAATATATGGATATATACCTAAAAATCAATATTATGACTACATAAAATATAAAATTTAAATAGATAAATATTTTCCTCAAGGTTGTACATTTCTTTTTTCTTTGTGAGATGTTATGAAGTGCAATTGAAACTACAAGTAATTTAGCTAGTTTTCTAATGTTAAAGTATGACTGTGTGATTTTATGGTTTAACTTTATGATAAATACACAATTGAATAATCATGAAAACATAATCTTTATAATTGACCTTTGTCTCATCTTTAAGACAACCAAAAATGAATAATCTAACAAACATCACCTTTTCTAGTGTATTTAGTGAGATACTTAAACTTCCCTTCTTATTTCATATATCACATCTCACTAAGTATGAAAAGTGTGTTCTAATTCTTAATAAATTAATTATACATATCCCACCATCTCATGAAATTTATGAAAAATATATCATATATGTCTTCCATTTATATATTTCTTTGGGTAATACATTTTCCATCTATGATAAATATGTTCTAACATCACTAGTTTTTGACAATTTTAGAATGTTATTGTGTGATGATTCGTATAAATACCTAAAAGTGGTAATTAGATGTTAAAAGTGTTGATTGAATTAACCTATCCCTAGGCAATCCATAGACCTATCTTTGTGTATTAGAATTACTTTTCCAGTCATTTAGTAGACCATAATCACCTATAACTAGTCATAACATAGTCTTAAAACCATCATTTTAGAGCCCAATCCAAATTAATTAGTAGTCTAAAAAGACGACATTAGTGCCAAATTTGTGACACTACACCCACATGGTGTTAGTGTCCCTAATTGGGTGCTACTATCCTTATCCCTAGCTCTTCCCAACTGATACCTTTTAAGATGTGTACCCCTCTTAAGGTTGGACTAATCTCATTTTATTAACCACACAAGCAAAATAACTTGATAAATACAATACTAATTCACCTCTATTTATTATATATAAAACATATGCAAAAGTTATCCAAATAAAAGAAAAAGTTGAGAAAAATCAAGGTATTTGATCCCTATTCTACCCTAATTATACATATTATCATCTTAGCATCCATAAGCCCAATTTTCAAGCATTTCAAATCTCAAGCATATTTAGGTCATCCAAGGCCACTCTCATTCTAGTATTCACTTGAACATACATCAAACGCTACATGGTAGAACTACATCAAGTTTGATCCCTCTTTGGAATATTGGTATGTAGTCAACTCTCTACATAATGGGGTGTTGAGGATGTCTATTCCATCCTAATAATAGACACAATATTATATCTCATGCCATATTTGAAAGGAGAATTATAGTTTACCATACTAGACATAGATGGTGCTACTATCCATACTAGGTACTACTATCCAGTGAGAATACAAACACTAAAATCCTTTTGATCATGTAGACTACTACCTCAGTCTCAACTTTTAAAACCTAAATCATCCATGATAGTTGTTGGTGTAGTGATTTTTCCCACTAGGTTTTACCTATATGATCGTATGGCCATTCTATGTTATTTAATATTTCTTAGGTTAGTTATAAAGGGTACATAGGCTAATTATATTTAATTTTAATTATTTAATTAGGAAAATTAGGGGATTCCTTATGTTTCCATAATTTTCCCTATATGTACCCCACTTTTGCTTTTTGGAAGGTTAATGAAGAATCTCTCAACCAATTGACTCATTCACATTTTTCAATAGATAGGTTAATGAATATTTTTCCTCTCTTGGAATTTTTGAGCTATCACACTACCTCACAAGATTCAACATTGATTGCATGAAATATGTTTAGATATCTTGACACACTCTTTCATGGTATTAGAGCCTACTTGATAGCCTCATGTATCAAATTTCCTAGTAAAATCCTCCATACATTCACCTTGATAGTTTTTCTTCTATCTTGGTCACCATTTTTGACCTTAGAGTGATTTTATTAATCTACCTCTAAACTCATGTCAAAAGGATTTTGATGAAAAATCCATTTGCATATATGTTTTCTAGGTTTTTTGAGATCTAAAATGGGTTGCTTTTAGATTTTGGAGAAAGTTCATAGATTTTACTCAAAATAAATTTCTTCCATATGGTTAGATGTACATACAACTGAAGTAATCAATCTTGTAAACATTGGTTTTCTCTCTTCAGACTACTTAAGGTTCTCAAAAGACAATTACTTGATTATAGACCACATTGGGGTTTTAGAGTGAAACAACTTACTTGTAGATAAAATTGGGTTTTTTGGCATTAATTTACTTCTAATTCATGAAGTTAAGTAAAGTAGTCCAAGAAACCTAAATTACACTAATTAGACTTAATCAAGCTTCTCCAATTCCACAACTAGAAGTAATCAGACTTCTCAACCCCAAGAACTTGATTGTAGACCAAATCAAGTTTTCCAAGTTATTTTACTTCAAATTTGAGAAGTTAAGTAAAGAAGTCTAAGAAACCCAAAATTTATTGTAAGAAGTAATCAGGCTTCTCCAAGGAAATTACTTATAAGTAATCAAGCTTTAGCAGTCAGACTTCACAACCCTGAAATACACTGTGAAGAAGTAATCAAAATTTCTAGGGTCAACTACTCATTTACTTTTTTAAGTTGAAACTATTTGAAACCCTAAAGTAAAGTTGTTCAAAGAAACTAAAATACACTACCAAGAAGTAAATGAGTTTTCAAATTGAAATTAATTATTACTTTTTTAAGTTAAGCAGTTGTAAGAATGTAAAGTAATACAGTTGCATAAACTCAAAGTAATGTAGTTATAAGAACCTAAAATGCACTAGGAAGACCTATTCAAGTTTTCTAGGGTCAATTACTTCTTAATTTTTTAGTAAAATATTTGAAATAAGCCTAAGTAAATTAGTGTTGAAACCTAAATTAACATTTTAGAGGGCATCAAATTTAGGTGAAAGGTAATGAAGAATTAAAGTAAAGTTGTTTCCATTTTTGGATTTTTTGATGAAAAAACACAAGTTTGGAAAAAAATCCATTTTTGAAAAGGGTCTAGGAATATGTGGGAGTAAGGATCAGTAAGTGCTATAACTTTCAATCTATATCTCTTTTTTGGGTTCCAATTTTTTATGAAAGTGCATATTTTCTTGAGCTATATGCATTAGTGACATTGTTTCAAGACTTTTGTAACATTTATTTTTCAATTGGTGTAATAGCTTAAAAATATCTTCAAACCTTTGTACATTTCCTCTTGGAGGCATTATCATCTGTACTTGATGTCCCTCTCATACTTTCTCACATTGATTATTGCTAGATGCAGTCTCAGTTGTTGTCGATGTCTAAGATTGAGCATGTGTGCATTGTAAATTTAGGGGGTATTCTAGATATTTTATAGGGTAATTTTACTATGTTATTTATATTTTTTATTTCATTCAAATTTTTTAATTTATCTCATTCTAATCTGCACTAATGGATCTAAACATCAAACCACTCACACTATTTAACTATCTAGAATGAAAGTCTAAAATATAACTCATTTTAAGAGGTAAAGGACTCTATCAAATTATGTTGGGTGAGGAAAATAATCCATATATAGATGCATAAAATTTTAAATGGTATAATATATGTGATGAGGCCTATGGGTTTCTATTCTTGTTAATGTCTCTCAACCTCTTGTTTCATATTGAATCTACAAAAACTCTGAATGAACTCTAGGCAATCTTGGACAAGCTTTATGGCATGTAGGACATCATGAGGGGTAATTAGTTCGATAATGAGATCATAAAATTGAGTCCAAATGACTATGACACCCTAAAATACTTATTTATAAAGTTTACATCACTGAGACTATAGTTGTAGTAATGTGGCATTAAGAAAATAGATGACTAGTTAATTATATCTGTGCTTGCAAAATTGGGTCATGACTATTACATTTTAATCTCTAAATAACATGATACCAAATGTGAACTTGGATCCACTTTGAAAATTCCATCATTTGATGAGTTTTTCATTAATATGAATTGGGAGAAAGGTAAGTTGGTTCAAATGGGTGCATTGAAGTCATCAAAATCACATGCCTTGATTGTCAATCAGGATAAGAAGAAGCCTTCAGGAATTGAAAAATAGGTGAAGAAATAGTATAAACCAGATCACGATCATAAGAAGAATAAAAATTTAGATTCCAAGCCTAAGGCATCATCAAATGAGTCCTCCTCAAGTGGGAAACCTAAGAAGGAGAAAATCAAATGCATATTTTGTAAGAAACTTGGGCATGATGAATCTCAGTGCATGGAAAATAAGAATAAAAACTTGACTAAGATGCTTGAGAAGAAAAAATTAGTATTCCTAAATCCTCATCTTAGAACACATTATAAAAATATTCTTCAAAGGTTAAAGATACCAAAAAGGGTAAAAATAAGGGCAAGGCACTTGTTGAAATAGCTTCTCATCTTTTGACTTGGGTTATTGACTCAAGTGCTCCCTATCACATGGCCTCCTTAAAGGATATATTTTAAAAAATAGAGCCATGTTATGTGTATTCACTTCTCATGGGTGATGACACTTTAGTAGGAGTAAGAAAAAATGATCAATAGAAGTAAGTGACAGGACCTTTAATGATTTTTATGTGTTCCTTCACTATCTACCAATCTTTTATTAGTATATCAAATCACTCACATAGGTTTAGGGAAGTGAATTGAGTTCACACCTAATTTAGTGGTCATCATATAACTACATAGATACACTACAATGGCTTATGTAAATGCCAATCATTAGTCTAGGCTATATACATCCTCACATTTTTCCCAAGATTAGCCCTTAGTTGCATTGCTTACTTATGCAGATGGAGTAAGTAAACTATGGAATGAACGGTTTGGCCATTTAAACTACCATTACTTGGAGCAACTTAGTCATGAGGACATGGTTTCAAGGTTACCTAAAATCAAATTCTTAGATGGTCTATGTAATGGCTGAATTCTTGGCAAGCATCTAGAAGAGAAATATGACAAGGGCAAAGCAAGGAGATCTGAATAGAAACTAGAAAGTATCCACAGTGACTTAGTCCATTTCCAAAATCTTCATTCAATAGGAAAAGATACATGATCAAATTCATTGATGAATTTTTGAGGTGCACCTAGATGTTTTTTCTCAAAAATAATTTTAAGGTCTTTGATCACTTTAAGGACTTCTAGGCACTTGTGGAGAAGCAGTCATAATGTTCCATTAAAATGTTAAAGACTGACAAAGGAAACGAGTATGTCAACAATAGGTTTAAGCAATTTTGCACATCAGGGGGGATTCAAATGCAACACACAATTACATATAGTCCTTATTAAAATGGTGTGGCCAAATGTAAAAATCATACCTTGAAGGAAATGGTAAATTGTATGCTTCAATCAAAGTCTCTTGTTCCTTAGTATTGGGTTGAAGAAATCAATTATACATGATACATTTAGAACTGATTTACACATAAAGCCTTGAAGGGAATCACTTATTTTAAAGATTGGGATGGTCACAAGCCCATAGTAGAACACTTTCAAGTGTTTGGATCACTAATAATGGCCTGTGTTCCCAAGAAGAAATGCAATTTAATGGACCCTCAGAGTTAGTCTTGCATATTTATGGAGCATGCAGAGGGTGTTAATGGATATAGGCTTATCCTTCATAAAAATAATGATTTTTTCATTGAAAGGAGTGTCAAATTTTGTGAGGGATCACTTAAACACAATCTTGGCACTCTTGACTCTTCAAAAGTCTCACTGGATATTGATTCCACTTCAAACAATGACATTAATCCACCTCAAGATCCTTCTGATGATGAGGATGACTCTTATTATTATTCAAGTTCAAGTGATGAGAATAGTGATGAGGATTCTCCTCCTCCATCTCAAACTCATAATATATATGATGAAGACTCACCTCTTAATTATATAATCTCATATAATTCTAGTTCTATTTGG
Organism: Torreya grandis; assembly: GCA_037957365.1. Taxonomy (NCBI): domain Eukaryota; kingdom Viridiplantae; phylum Streptophyta; class Pinopsida; order Cupressales; family Taxaceae; genus Torreya; species Torreya grandis. Next base: position 4,353,034 of record JARHVA010000313.1, on the reverse strand, counting down.
GCTAGATAGACACTTTAAAGTGTTATAGGATGGGTTAGAAATCCATTGGATACAAGGCAGACACAATCATAATTTTAGGGGACATCACATGCCTACTTGGCCATTGTCTCGTATCCACAAACCTTTCATGATACATCTAGCATTCTAGAATGGGATTCTTCTATGAAGGAAAATTACGTTCCCTGATCAGGAATAAAGCATGAGACTTGGTCCCTGTTTCCAAAGGAATAAAATTGGTCTATTATAAATGGGTTTATTATAACAAGTATGGTGCAGATGGGCCAGTCAATAAGTACAAAGCTCATCTAGTTGTATAGAGGTTTTATCAAGTGTTTGGCATAGAATACAATGAGACATTTACTCCTATAACCAAGATGACATCTATAAAACTCACTCTAGCCATCGTAGCTGCACATCGGTAGGATCGTCACCAAATGAATTGAAAGAGTGTTTTTATACATGGTGACCTCAAGGCTTTGTGGAAGATACATCCTTAATATATACACTTAGGAAATTCATCTATGAACTCAATCATGCCCCTAGGGCATGGTATGCCAAGATGGACTCCTTTCTCATCATATAAGGGTTTACCAGATGCCACTCAGATTTGAATGTCTACATATTATATTAGGATGATTCCCTATTGATCCTAGTTCTCTATGTGGATGACTTAATGATTATAGGAAGCTCATAATAATCCATCTTTACAGTGAAAACTACACTTTTAGACTAATTTTCAAAGTCAGACATATGATTACTACACTACTTTCTTGAGATTTAAATCATTCAATTAGATTCTATGATAACCTTATCACAATTCAAGTATTCTCTTGATTTTCTTGTGAGGTTTAACATGGTTGATTATAAACTAAATCTTACTCCCTTCTTTTCTAGTGTGAATCTTGATGTTAATTGACCTACACCACTCATTGATCTAAATCCGTATCAACAACTTATGGGTAGTCTTATCTATCTCACACACACTAGAACTAACATATCCTATGTAGTTGGGTTGGTCTCCCAATTTATGTAGGAGCCACATGAGTTGCATTGGAAAGAAAAAAAGTGGATTCTTTAATATATTCAGGTTTCAAACAACTATGGGATACACTATGGAGTAGAAAAAAAGGTTGATTTGATTGGATACATAGATTTAGATTGGGATGGAAATATTTATTTTAAAAATTCCACCTCAAGCTATAGTTTCTCACTTGGTTCGGGTCTAATAAGTTGGTCAAACAAGAAGTATCATGTAATTGATTTATCATCTACAGAGGTAGAATATAGAGGGGATATCGATGCCACCACTGAAGTAGTCTAGCTTTAAGGAATTCTCATTGAGTTTGGTGTCTAGTTTCATAATCCAAAAATCATCTACTATGACAACCAAATCACTATCCAAATTTCAAGAATTTGGTTCTCCATCAAAGGACCAAACACATAGAGATTCACATTCATTTCATCAAGGTGCTTATCAACAAGAAAGTCATTGATCTTTTATACTATCCAAAATTAGAGCAGATTGTAGACATTATAACCAATTCCTTCATAGAGAGTAATCCCTTCATAGAGAGCAGATTGGATTCATAGAGAGCAGATTTGGTTAGAATGGATTCATAGAGAGCAGATTGTAGACATTCTAACCACATCCATGCTATCATTCCTCCACAAGATGAAGCATCCTATAAAATTGTCACTAATTCCCCTACTCATCTTATTCACACCTTTTCCCTATACGGTGTGTGCCTACATGTTCAAACACAAAAAATTGGGGTTTGAACATGAGAAACTCTATGTGATCAACTTATCAATATGAGTAAGATAATTGCAATTTAAAAAAATATAAAATATTAAAACATTTAAAAAAAAAATTATAACATAAAGTCCTCCATGTCACAATAGTGTAAATCATGTTTATACTTTTTCAACTAGTCATTTTATCCCAAACAATGTTACATATCAAAACACAAAATCACAACAATGTACATCTAGAACAAGTGTTTAAGAAAATATTCTAATGTCAAATAAGATATCTAATGAGATACTAAGGACATGATTAAAACTAAGTTTATCAAACTACCTCCTCTACACCAAATAAAAAGAACCAAATATTTTTTTCCCATATCATAGGATGCATAGACACCACATAGATTCATGTTTAGCATTAAAAATTAAAATATAATAGATAATGGATATAGATGAATCACATAGCTACACAACATACAAACAACATACAATGGTACATATACCAATTTAAAAAGGGTCAAATTCAAAAATAGTACAAAAATGACTACCAAAGCATAACTTAAAACAATAACAGGTTCTAGAAACATAATCAATCAAAGAAATAATACAAAAAACATAGATAAATCAAGTAAATCCACCTCTAAATAATGAGGATAAACATTCAATATGGTATGGGTTTGGTCAAAAACATCTACAATAGTTTGATTATCATGGTCAAGGTCTGGGCAAGTAGGCGTAAGGTGTCACTACTATTATAAAAGTTGATAGTATTGGTTATAAGGGTTTGGGATTATTGAACATCATAAGGCACATCAATCACATATATATTTTATCAAGGTAAAATATCTAGCTACATAAGACATGTTACAGAAAGAACAAGTTCTTAATTTGTAAATTTAAAATCATGCTCAGCTAGAAATCATTCTCAAATAATGTCTTCTAGAAAAATAACCTCGACAACATAGTATGTCTAAACTAAGCATAGTTTTAAAGGGAAAAATCAAAATCCATCTTCCAAAACATAATTCATAAAGGTCAAATCTAATGCAGGAGACAATTACCTCTAGCATTCCAAGTTATTATGATTATAATGTTAAATAATATTATGATTCTAATGATGAAAAATACATAGATTCCAACTACAAAAACATTCAAATACAACATAGTAATCACACTAAATGAGAGATTTCCATTCCTATTTTGACACAAGCCATAGTGATAGTGAATCTCCCATGAGAATGATTGGTTAGTATGGTTTTTACTTCCTGTATATGTTTTTCTTCTCTTTTGATCCTTTTACATAATTTATTTTAATTTGATTGTACATAGATTATTCTTAGAAAATACAAAAATAACATAACATGTCAAGTTAAAAAAAACATTCAAATATTTCACAAACATAAAATTTATAGATTGTATCCATTATTATGTTTGCATTCTACTACTTGCCATATATTGCATACTGTTAGCTATCATAGTATAGTCATTTTTATCATACACATATGTTTCACTTGTTCTTATAGGGTGCTTGCATATTTTAGATAGGACTCCACTCCACTAAACTGATCCAAACTAGTTGATATCTACCTATTGAGGTAATTTACACTAATCTAGGTTTATAAATTGAGACACCCACCCATTTGGGGACATCTCATACATAGTTTTTGTAACCAAGTTTTGTCTTTACATACTATACATTCTATTTTATGCATTGATTTATATTGATATTGATCATTGTTATTCATTACTCAGATTTTGCTTACTATCACTAGTTTTCCTTGGTATATATGCATCCTAGAATTTACATAGATTTTTACTATACAGTTATACATGCTTTCATTTCTAGTTCCTATATTAGACTTGATTGTGTTACTATGTTTATTCCATATTTAAGGGCATTTAAATATTCCATTTTCCTTTGGATTATACACCACTTCTATATTTGTATGCCTTAGACATGTGCCCATATCTCCTGTGTGTGTTTTCCTACTTTTATATGCAGACATTTGAACATGTCCTTCTCTATGGATCTACACCAAATTATTTATTACTTGTGTATGTGGGAATTTCAAAATTCCCTTATATGTTTTCATTATTATATTTAATGAGATGTGTCCATGTGCCTTATATTTTGGCCCATTTCCATATCTTTTATGTGCTTCATGTGCTTAGGTGCTTGCTTCCTTATATGATTCTAAACCATGACACTCGCATTTATTTATCACACACACACACACACACACACACACACACACACACACACACACACACACACACACACACACACATTTTTGATGTCATGAGATATCTCATGCATCTACCCTTCCTACTTGGGAGACATGATCGACATCATGCCCCATCCCCCTAGGTAGTTATTCAGATCTATTTATATGTAAATTTATTACATATATCTTGATACCCTTATGAAATGATATATTACAACATACATCTTACATTTCATACTTGTGCTCACATTTAGATTTTGATGTTATGTTTATACATTATATTCGGATATTATGCACATGTTTTGGTTAACGCATTTTGTAGAGATACTTCTTTAGAGGGTAGTTAATACACATGTTTCATAAATACCCTAAAACTAGGGGGCATTCACAAGGATTTTTCATAGAGGTTAGGTTTTGACTTTTTTATTCATAGATTTAGTTCAGAACATAGGCTCAGTTTCAAACATCAAGTGTAAGGTAGACAAAGAAAAGAATAGAGACTCCAAATCTAGTCTAGATCACTCAAAAATTAGACTAGACAAACATTAGCACCCAAATTGAGACACTAGCACTATAAGGTGTTATTATCCCCTATAAGGTAGTACTATGTATCCCCACCTTTAGAATAGTCCATATCATTAAGACTAGTACACCAAGTATATTACTAATTTACATAAATATTGTCATAAGTTTAGAAGTTATGTTGAGTTTTAGCTTAGATATATTCATTTTAGCTTTAGATTCATACCAGTTGCTCAGATTTGGGGGCATCAAACATGGCATGATCACTCATACATTTAGATTTAGTACACTCAAATACTATATTTGGGGTATGTACATGACATATAGTTTCCATATACTCAGCTTCAAATAGGTTGATTAGATGGAATCAAAAACCCTATGTAAATATTTATGTTGTACAAAGTTTCTGTCACATTTTATGTTTTCACCATATTCATGCCTTTATCTATAGTGGGTGGTATTTCCAAGTGTCGTAGAGCCACCTAATATACCTGAGTGGCTACAGAGTTGAACACAAAGTTATATTTACTGAGTTAGATGCTTTCAACACTTTGTGTAGTATAGTTAACATAGGTTGTCAACGATGGATTCATGACCTACTTGAGTTATTAAGCCACCTACATGAGGAGATTAGACACACTTATAGTCTTATGTAAGTTATTCATAAAGATCAGGATCCATTGAGCAGGGGTGGACATTGATGGAGTCAAAACTAGATTGAGTTCTTGAGCCACCCATATGAGGATTGAGAAAGACATTAGCTTAGTTTAATATAATTAATTATGTGATCACTATGCACACTCACACACAAAATATGTCACTAGGTTAATCAATTAGTTTGCATACATAATGAGTTTTGTTTGTTCATTTCCTCTCTCTTTACTCAACTACATTATTTTAGAATAGGTTTTTGCTTTTGATTATCTCTTATCTAAGGATTGATTTTTTCATCTTTCATCAAAATTAATTTTCTTTGTATCATGTTTCACATACATAGACCCAAATTTTCATATTCAAACTCAACTACAGAAGCTTCACTTCCAAGGTAAGTCTAGGTACACTTATTTTTTCCTTATACTAGTTATTTCAATTTGATGAATTACTATCATAAAGTGTGGAAAATGTAATAACCTAAAATTGTTAATTGGATAATAAAAGTGTCACATGTGTTAACCTATCCCTAGGCTAGCCATATACCTATCCTTGAGTGTTAGACTTACTTTTCCAATCATTCAACATAAAATAGTCACCTACAGCTAGTCATAACATAACCCAAAAATATCATATTAGACCCTAATAAAAAAAATTGAGTAGTCTGCAGAGAAGACATTAGCACCAAATTTTGGACACTATAGCCATATGGATCTAGTGTCCCTAATTTGTTTCTATTCTCCTTAGCTTTAGACCTTCCTAATAGATTATTTTTAAAATATGTGCCCCTCCTAAGGTTATCCTAAGATAATTTTCTTATCCACACAAGCAACATAACCCTATAAATACAATTTTAATTGACCTTTATTCTCTAGATAGAAAAATATGCAAAAGCTATTAAAAAGAAAGAAAAAGTCAAGAAAAATCAAGGTATTTAATCCGTATTCTTCCCTACTTATGCATACTACCATCAACAACAACACTAAACCTAGTTTCTAAGCATTTCAAATTTTAAGCACATTCAAGGCATCCATAGCCACTCTGTTAGCTTGGGAAAATAGAGACACTATGAATCAATTACATTACAAAAAAATATTTTCACAAAAAAATGGTAATGTTTTATTATGAAATGAATATTACAAAGAGAGGTGAAAAGATTAATAATATTTTCATGTAGTGGTTACAAGATACAATTCACATTCTCATGAACCAACTAGCTATTATAAAATACATAATATTAAAGTTATTACTATCTAAAAACATAAAATAAATAACTTTGGATCATAGAATAATCCAATAAACTCCCACATGATCTTAAGGGGTATAAAATATGGAAGATCTCAAACAATGACTCTAAGTTTATCAATTGAAATCTATTGTAACTATAACTAGTGCACTGTACCTCTAGTACTGACCAAAAAATAATGTCACTCATTAAATAATCCCACCCATTTGAATTGTGTAAAACTAGCTAATGAACATGATAAAATATTACTCATTCTTGGTGATCATCATATTGTACTTTATTAGAACATGATCAAGCATGTTCAACTACATTGACCCACATAAGGTACCACATAAGAACCCATCCAAGTGAAAAACTTGTACTTTATATGGCACATTTCCTTGATGTCCAACAAATGCAAATGACCTTTTCTAAACATGGAACATATTAAAAACCCCTATCAACTCATACTGTCACTAACAACTGATCTAAGACTAATAACTGCAATATCTTCTCCCCCTATCAAGTGGTAGGTGAGAAGTCATGCATTGAGAAAAACAAAATAAAATAATCCTATCTACTCCATATCATGAATATTAAGTATTGAAATCCAAAAATGGAATTGAAAGAAATAACACAAGCCAAAAAATTGCTACTACAACAAATCCTAGACTTGAGCCTAGTAGCTTGCACAAGATGAGTGAATCATTAAGCACTCAAAATATGGTGTCATGTCTATTGGGACCACAGAAATAATCTATATAAGATGCATCCTGATTAGAGGATGTATCATAATAATAAAAATAATTGGATTCATTAGAATATCATCCACTATAATGATCCACATAATTTGCATCAGCTTTCTTATTATGTGGAGAATGGGGTCATTAGGAAGGACACACATTTATAAGATGTCCAATGCCACCACATTTAAAACATGAGGGATATTTCTTATGTATACAAGATAGATAAAAATTCAAATCACTAGAAGATCTATAGGAGTGAGAAGGCTGCTTATAATGATGTCTACATTTGGAAGACCCTAGAGAGTGTTGATGTGAATGTTGTGGAGACTGTCAAGAATAATGTGAGGAATGTTTTTGAGAGTGTTTTAGATAATGATTCTAAAAATACCACTATAAATTATAATGATATCTATTTTTTAACCTATTTTTTACATAATGATCCTCTTCATTTTGTGTACTTTTATTCTTTGTAAATTATTACTCATGGTGAGTCAACAATTCATAGATAGTGTCAAATGTGGCTCAATTAAGCTTATAACTAAGCTATAGAATTTTAACAAACAAAATTTATGTAGAACTAAGGCCATTCAATGTGATTAAAATAAAATTTTCATTATCAATTTTACCCCATATGGCACCATACTCTTGTTTTAGGGTTTTTATGTAGAAAAGATATTCACAGACATCTTCATTATTTACCAGTTTATTATTTAAAAGTTGCATACGAAAGTCAATCTTCTTGTATGAAAATTGATTGTCATATACATAATTTAATACTTTCCATGTTTTCAATGCAACAATTTTAATTTACTCAATATGAATGATAAATTGTTCATTGCAAAATGTCTTCAAAAGGGTGATTGCACACATGTCACAGTTTTGGTACTCAACTAACTTTGTGGATTCAATTGGTGGTGTAGTTTTTTTCTCTATTTTTTCCTATAAATTGCTAAATATTAGGGTGTTTTATATGTTTATAATCCATTATTTTTAATTTTTAGGCGATAATTTACCATTTTATGAGGTCAAACTCACAATTTTTTCCATGGTGCTAAAAAGGAATCAAGTCAAAAGGGAATGTTATTAACGTTTTGCCTTTACCTTCCCAATAGATTCTGAATACATGATATTTTTGAGACTTAAAAATATAAAATAATACCACATTATATCTCCTTTTAAACGCTTATATCATCAAAATTCAATATTGTTTCACCTATTACATCTTTATTTTACCAAAAGTTAAAAATAAAACATCTATTGTTTTCTTCCCACTATAATTCACATTTTTACAATATGTAGGCCATCTAAAACTTGTAAGAAATGAATTTATTGTATCAAAAATATTATCAAAAGATAATAATCTTGAAAAAATGCATATATCATAAAAATTTTACCCAAAATAGAATATTTGAATGCTAGACCACCTACCTTCAAAGCTTTACACAAAATAAGCCTTTCCAAGTAGTCTAAGAGGATTTACAAGATAAGAAGAGAGATTTTTACATTTAAACCTGATTTACCTCTCTATGGTAATAAAAAGAAATTACTTTTCTTTTTAAAAATGTATTTCATCAATGAAAAATATTTTTAAAAAGCTTCTTTGATTATGGGACCCCCAAACCCTAATTTTTTATCAAATTGTATGAGAAAACATTATCAAAGTGAAACCTTTTATTTTTAAATATATTTCCAATGCCATACTCAAGAGAAGGATACCATGGCTGACCAAAATAATTTATATACTTGATTTATTCCATACATGGTTGTAAAATTTCATATAAGGTTTTATAAAGAAATTTTTTTATTAGTTTTAGACTTTTAGTAGGGATTTTGAAGTATTCAAATGATATCTACAATAGCTTGGACATTTTGGAGGCTATACATATGAGAATTTGGGCAATATAACTCAAGAAAAAATGAATTAAGAAGTTTATCATGGTAATTTAATTGAGTATTTTGGTATTTAGGGATACAAAAACAACAAATCCACTCAACAAAAAGATTACTAAAGATTATAGAGGGCATGCCACATTTTCATAGATATTTTTTCATTGCATAAATTTGTATAAATGGCTAATTTGACAATTTTGGGTAGAAATTTAGGTTTTTATGGGATCAAATAACAAGCTTCTATAATGATTTAAATGGAGACTCCTGATTGTTTTTTAGAATTTTATCCAAGTAATGGCTACACAAAACCAATTCTCATGATTATTTCATCAAATACGTATTCATAGAATTTAATAAATATAATGTAAAATATTGATTTTTCATCAAATATTGACCAAAAGTCATACCTTATTAATTATTTTGATTTTGATTTTAGTGAATGTGTTTTTTACCTTTGCTTCCTTTTACCATGCTTTGATACCATTATTATCATAGGAAAATGGAGGCACTATGAATAAAGTACACTAAAGATAAATATTTTCACACAAAAATGGTAATGTATTATTCTCGAATGAATATTAAAAATAGACATGAAAAGCTTTATAATATTTTCATAGAGTAGTTAAATGATACAATTGAAATTCCCATGAACCAACTAGTTATTATAAAAAAACTTTATATTAAATTTATTTTTATCTAAAAACATAAAATAAATAACTTTGGATCATAAAAAAACCCAACACACTCTAATTATATCAATTCACTTGCACATATATCAAGCACTAAGTGGGAAAACTACATCGAGATTGATGCCTCTTTAGAGTATTGGTATGTAAGAAAATCTCTATATAATGGGGTGTTGAGGATGTCTAGTCGATCCCAATAACACACACAAATTATTGATCATGCAATACTTGCATGGAAACTTAGGGTTTTAACATTAAATCAGGTTTTCCAAGCATAACATAGAGCTCCAAGTTTTGTGTATGTAATAAAAAGACATATATGCATAGGCATAGGTGTAGGTGCTCCAAAAAGACTATAATAGTCCTAGAAAGGGGACATTAGTGCTATATTGACGAAACTACACACAGATGGTGATATTGTCCATACTGGGCACTATTGTCTAGTTAGTAGATAGAAACCATAATATTTTTTATGACATAGAGTATTACCCAAATGTCAACATTCAAAACTTAGATCATCTATGATAGTTAGTTTTTAGGTTGGTCCCGTTTTATTTCTATTTATTAATACATTTAGAAAGTCAAAGAATGTCAAAGGTCATATCAAATCATTACCTAATTATTTCATATTTATTTGATTGATTGAGACATCTTATCCCTTTAATCTAAAATTAGGATTTTCATTGTAAAACCCTAAAAGGTTAAATCACTTCCTTTCCCAATCAAAATGACCTTTAGATTTGACTATGTGTGTTTTCTATTGTGCTCTTGTTTCTTATTGTTATTTGATATAGTGTTATCCTGTTTTCTATTGTATCTTTGGGTAATGTTATTATGGATTGTTAAAATGTATTTTTATTGCCTCTTACTATGTATTATCTCATTTCTTTTCCAATTTTTAAAACATATTTTTTTACGTCTTAGAATTTCCTTATTTTTTATATGTGGGATAATTTTCTTGGTTTTCAATGAATCAAGTATTTATGTCTTTAGATCAAATTTCTCTTCTTTTCATGATATTTATTTTTTCCAATTATGATTATTTAATGTTCTATGCAATAAATAGTTAATGGAATATTTGTTAACTCTATGTTATGATTTATTTGGTTTATGGTATATACCATATATTCCATGTTGTTTTTATTATATGTTCCTTAACATTATGAATCAATATTCATTCTTAGTATTATGTATTGTGGCCACATCATCATACCATGTCTCCATAGTATCATCAAATATATCCTCTTCATCATTTATTATTGAGTTTTACTAGGTTTCATATTCTTCAGCTGAATAATATTCTCTTTTATTTATTCTTCATATGATGTGGCATTTGTTTCTAGTTAATTCTTCTTACAGATATTAGTTTATGAACTCTTATTTCTTGCATCTTATATTACTATGCTTATAAATCCTCTTATGTATTAGACTCAAGTTCTTCATTTTCTATTTCAAATTTGCCTTCTTCATTGGGTTCAAAATAAATTTTAAAATTACGTAATTTATTAATGGCATAAATCCCTTGGAGACCATCAAAATCTTATTATGTCCTTATTTTTCAATACTTATTAATCCAAGTGACATTAATGCCTATTTAAAATGGGCCATGGGCCATGATTCCATTCCCTTCAAAATTTATCTCTTCATCTTCAAAATTTAAAATACCATTACAATCCCAAAACCACCATAGTGATAAAATTATGGACTTTGATAAATTTTTATAAAAGCATTATATTAATTAAAAGAATATTGTTTTGGTTATTCCCATATAATTAAATTTCACTTGTTTCAATACTTATATTGGTGATTTTAGGCTATCATATTCCATAACAATATTATAATCAGCTAGATGTGATATGGGTTTGTCTAATGCTTCCCATGTTATTTCTGACATATGATTCAGATTAGTGCCCAAGTATAACAATGATTTTCTAGACTCATGTCCTTATACATTGACATCTAAATATACCATTGATTTTTCCAATCTCTTTTGTTAGAAAATCATTTTTATTTTTATTTTTCATTTATTTTGTTCTTTACACATGTCATGTCATTTATTCTAATACTTACATATTTTTTGAAGTTTTTCTAAAAATGACTACTCTTTTATCATCTTATTTATTTTCTTTACCCCATCCTTTCTTCTTCCTTAAAATATGTTTACTTATTTTCTTTCTTTCTCTATGATTTTTCAATTGTATTTTATATATATTGTACTATTTTATCATGAATCTTAGGATTGGGGTAGGTTTCTCTATCACCTTCATCTCTTGACAAATCTCACCAAGGTGTCCTATTTAAGTTATTTGTGGCACCACTCTCCATTACTACAACCACTCTTCCATTGTCCATATTTTTGTCCATGCTTATTTTTTGCATGGTTTTCATGTTACAATTTTCCTTTAGTTATTCTTGTGCTTTTAATTTGTTTGATATAACTCCACCTTGTCTATAAATTTATCATATTTTTATTCTTCCTTATTTTCACATGGTACCTTATTTATATGTTGATCTCCTTTAGCGGTGTCATATAGAACTTTCTTATTTATGTCACAAGTTTATAAAAAATTGGTGGATTTAAGATATGTATATATGTCTTGTGTGCCCTTCTGATGGAAAAAATCACATTCATTTTGGTCTTGAATAATTAAATTACATGTAATATGTGTTTCTTTTCCATATTTTGATTAGGTAAGGGGGATATTTATGGTCAACCTTGTCCTCCTTAATAATTTCCCAATTAGTATACTTGATAATTAATCCCATAGTAACCTTGTAGTGTGAGGGAATTATGGGATATTAATCTTTATGACAAACCCTTATGAATGCAATAATTATTCTTAAATGAAGAAATAGACAATATGTGTTTTATTTAAATCATATTTTATATATGTGTAACAATCCAATATAATGTGTATACATAACATCAAAATGTGAGATAATCTAATCATAAGTTCATATTTTATGATGTATGTTATATATAGCATTAACAAAGTTGTCAAGAGAGATATTTTAATGTATGTAACAACAAATTTGAGTAATAACTGAGTAACTAGCTTGGGGGATGGGGTGTGATGTCCATCATACAACCCAATTAGGAAGTGGAGATACATGAGGTCCATCATGGAATCTCAAACTAGAGTTTGTAACAATTAAGAGGCAAGTGTCATGAACATGATGCATATAAGAAAGCATACATACAATACACATGAAGCACATAAAGTAGTCCAATGGGACATAATATAAGGGATATGAGAAAATGCCACTAAGTCTAATAAATTAATAAATATAATTACATGTTCAAATTTTCACATATGCAAACAAAAATAAAGTTGTCTTAGACAACATAGAAGTACATGTTCAAATGTCTACATAAACAATCAATAAATCACACACAAGGACATGAGAACATGTAAAAATAATACATACTATGAAAATAAGTGGCATAGGGTGAAAGAGAAATAGTAGATTCAAATAACATTGAATATAAAAAAAACATAAAAACACAATCAAGTCTTTATAAACTAAGAAATCTAGAAATTAAAGTATGCATGAACATGTAATACAAATCTATGTAAGAGATAAGATGTATATATAATAAGTATAAAATAGTAAGTCATAATAAAATATAAGTAAGTGTAGCATGATAAATTTCAATATATAATAATTATAAAGCTATGATGTAGTGTTTAAATATATGTAACATGGTAATTAAAACTATGTATACGGTGCTCTGAAATGAGAGAATGTGTGAAACAAAGAATCTATGTATCTATGTATCTGCCACTAGTGGGTAGATAATAGTAAATATAGATTAATTTAGTGTACTTTAGTCCTATATAAATATATAATCACTTGACAAGAATAACTAAAACATGTACGTATGATAAAATTGACTATATTAAGATAGCTAACATATGCAGTGTCTAGAAAATATAAAAAATGTAAACATGGCAATGCATATAATCTATTATTTAATGTTTTATAAGTAAAATATTTCAATTTTTTGTGTTTTTGAAATATTATATTATTTTTTATTTATTTTATATAATCTATGTACAAGCAACATGAAAATAAAACTATTTAAAGAGAGCAAGAGAGAAAGAAAGTATGTACAAGAAGGGAGTAATAATACTAACTATTGAATCTCATGCGAGATTAAATTTTAATGTGTCATATGTCAAATAATGGAAAAATTATCATGTGTGATATATGAAAAGGTAATTAGGGTGCTCTAAAATATTGTACTAAGTGATCTATATCTAACACTACCTTTGAAGTGGTGATAGGAATCTTTGAAATTGATAGTGGTAACTAGTGAAATTTAGGGGTCTTAGGGACCCATTTGGTAGAATATATTGTAACTAGAAGAGGTGACCTATGTTAGGACCCCTTAGAAATCAATAATAATAATCTTATAAGAAAGTGAGTAGAGGGAGGCCCTCTATAATCTATAGCATATCCTTGACATAGGGGTCTCTATAATAATGGTCTTCATGGGAGAGTATGCATAAATGGAAACATCATAGGAGTAGACCTCACCTATAATGGTGGCTCTAATAAACTCTATGGTGTACTAATAGGAACTATTGTCAAAGTTGTAAATAGTAACTGAGTTATAAATGGTAATTATAGTATAAATTTCTATGGGATTTATAGAGGATACTCATATGAAATACCCTCAACTATGATCACCTAATATTCATGTGTATATTTTAGGCATATGTGCATAGTGGATAGGATGGATCATAACTATTGTATCCATAGCTTACCCAATAATATATTAAATGTGACTACACTATGTATTACTAAGAAACTAATGGCCACATGTGTTTGTTTAACCTATAGTGGATGTATAATCTACCTGATGGAGATCTAAGAATGGCCACTAAATCCATGAATAACTATGTCTATAAGAGATATATCATGCTCTATATACCCCAAATGTTGTATAAATATTATAATTTATATGTTAGTATTCAATCCATTTTTAACCATAGCACCATGAATATGATGATGATCTATTTAGGCTTATATAAAGAGTTCATATAAATTTGAATCATAATCAGTAATCTTCTACTCTTATAAATTCATGAGTGGTCCCTCTATAATTTTAGTATGGTGCACACCAAATATATTATTTAGTGGGTGTGCATCATTTACAGTAATGTGATATGATGTTAGTGGTGGATGTGCTTGATATGTGTAGTGAACACCTCAAGTTACTCTTTCCTCATTTTTTGTGTGCTTTGGAAATGGATTTAAGAATATTTTCAATTCCTTATATTTTATTTGTTGAACTTTAGTTGCCTTTGTGGGTGTTCCCACATCAATAATGTTAGCCTCTATCAAATCTTGTATCTTATGTTTCAAGATGAGCATGGCTTGGTGCCCTTTGATATTCATAAAGTGCATTGAAATTATAGTTATTTGGAAGAGGTCATGTCATATAAACCTCTTTGGTAAGTGGGAGAGATATTAAATTTCATTCTAATACTTTCTATAAATCATGTGTTAGTAATTGTGGATGGGAGGTGAAAACTATATGTGGAAGAGCTCATAAAACCAAGTGAGGAGATGGATTTGAAACCATCTTAACTATTATAATAATTAATATTAAGTTGGAATTTATTTCCCTTAGCCTTGGTAATTATTAAATAATAAATAATATATTATTTATCAATTCGAGGTATAAGCACCGAGAAAATAAATAATCATATTATTATTATTATTATTATTATTATTATTGTTATTTAATATGTATAAAATATTAATTAATTAGTTTTTATAGGGATGGATGGACCCATTATTTTCACAATGGTCACTTCCCTTGATATCTCAAAATAAATAGGGTTTTAACTCTATTTTGAAATGATATGATGACTATGAAATTATTTGATCATATTCAATTTATGATTTTTGTGAAGCACTGGATGAAGATGTGAGAAGGAGAAGTTAATGTATTAGGTGTAGAGTTTATCATATTTGAATAATTATCATCTTGTGGGGTTATCACCTCTTAGATGTTTTCCCACCTTAAATATATATTTTGTGTTATCTATGTGGTTTTTTATTCATATACACTTTTAGATCTATCCTATGTTTGTATATTACATTACATTTATCTTTTCATCATAATTGATTCATCTGAGGGGTATATACGATTGGAAAGAGAGTCAATGTTTGGTATTAAATTCAAAATATATTAGTTTATTTATATCTAAGGATATTTAATAAAAAATCTTGCTTAGTTTAAGGCTGTGTATGATAATGAGGGAAAAGAAAATTATTTTTGATCACTTAGGAGGCCTAGTTTAATACTTTGAAGACTTGGATCTTCATCCAAACACCATTAAAGCATCCAAATATCATAGCATTCAAAACCAAAAATTAAAATTCCTACTTGGGACGCCATTTTTCTCCAATTTTATGGGTGTTTTCCTAAGGCAAATTCAAAAATAATTATACTCAGTGTTTTTTGAGCCTGGTTATTGATAAAAGGTAGTGATAATTATATTAAAGAAGTCTTAGATTACTTTAAAGGCCTGATAATATTTCTTCCACCCCCTATAATTTTTCTTAGGAAACTCAAAGACACTTGTATGACATTGGAATTAAAAATCAAAATGTGATCAAAATCATTTTTTTAAGACATCTTTTGTTTTTGGGAGACAAAATCATAAAGATCCTCTAGTTTTTAGGGCATCTAGTGGCTTGTGGCATGTTATAATTTCACCTCTACTACTAAAAGAGGGCCATATATTCCTATAATCATAGAAAATATAAGTAATAAATTTATTTTGAAAATATTTTAAAAATAATTGTTTTTTTAATTCACAAAATTCCAAAAGGGCCCCATTCTTTGTTTAAAATTTTTACCAAAAATATCAAAAGCCAAAAATATTATTTTACTATTTAGAAATTACATGCATAGATATATAAGTTTAAATATATTTTATATTTTAAAAATTATCCTTAAAAATAAATAAATATAAATTTGTGCATGTAAATGTTTGAATAAGCTTACTAGAAAAATTAGTTAACTTTATATTGGTAAAAACTTGTAAAGAATAGATCAAGAGTTCAAATCACTCAACATATTCTTTTTTTTGGATCAATTTCATTTCTTTTTTATCAAAATAGTAATTAGATAATATTTTCTTTACTTATGTGCCAACTTTCACATGTTCAAAACCCTAGTTGACCTATCAAACTTCTTATGACATTTAACCCAGTCAAAACCTTGTCAACCATAGTCATGTGATCAGTCAATCTCTAGGTTTTGGCATGTTCTAGATGCATTGGAGTGGCCCATTTTTTAATTTGAAGCATTTTATTATTTTTTAAATAATATTTTCTATTTTATGTTCCAAGTGTGACTCTTTTGACACTTAGACTTATGCAACTTTAATTTAATTTTTTGCATTGTTTGGCATCTAAATTATGTAATTAAGTATAGTTGCATGTGAAATTTAATTTATTTTGAAAATTGTTAAAAAAATCAGTAAAAATAGTTTATTTTAAAGCATTTGTTTATTATTATATTTAAATGGAAGCTATGGATTCACCTCATTTTTTATGAGATAAATATCAAATGTTTAGTGGAAATAACTACAATATATGGAAAATTCATGTTAAAACCAAATTTATGGTTTGTAAGTTGTGGAGTATTTTCATTGGGACTAAAAAATCTCATTATGGATGAAATGTGACCCCTGGTCTTACTAATACATTTTAACAAAAAATTTAGGAAGCTTTGTCCATTATCTTGAAGAGTGTTAAGGATGAATTGCTAACTACACCAATGAAGGGTGATGAAAAAATTGTTAATTTTCTTGAAAAAATTAAAAAGGTTAAACATCAATTATATCAATGTAATTTTAATTTGATTCAAGATTAATTACTTTATTTTATCATTCAATTAATTATTCATGAAAAGTTTAGAAATTTGATTTTAATTTTGAATTCTAAGTATCAAACTGAGCAGGATATCCCTAACCTTGCCACTTTATCTAATCTTTTGATTCAAGATGAACAAATGATGACCAATTTTGATTCTAAATATAATTCAACTTAGACACTTCTCACTCTTAATAGTGTTTCTGATAACACTAAAAACTAGAAATCTAATCTTAATTCTATTAAAGGTAAATACAGGAATAAGAAATATGGTAATAAGAATCATACACCTAAGTTTAATTAAAATTGCAATCTGTGTGGTAAATTTTATCATAGAAGGGAAGCTTGTTATAAAAATAAGGATAAAAATAACAAATGGAAAATTTATAATCAAAACAAGCATAATAATCAACACCTAATTAGAATAATAATTAGGATTTAAATGTTATTGCTTTGTATGTTACTTTATTCACTTCAATTTAAAATGAGTGGATCTTAGATAGCAGTTCATCTCACCATATTCCATACTTATCTAATATTTTATGTGATTATATATATATATATATATATATATATATATATATATATATATATATATATATATAATTTACTTAGGAGATAATTATTTTTTAGAAGCAACTAAATAGAGAACACCAATGTTTTCAAATGTTACTATTAATCATGTTTTCTATGTACCTAAGCTTAAAAAGAATTTTCTATCTTGTTATCAACTTAAAAATGATAATTTCATTTTTAAAATGCTTAAATATAGTTGGTCTATTGGAAATTAATATTGTTTCTTGATTATTGAAGGTGTTCAAAAGAATGGTTTATATATATTTTCTCTTTCTTCTGCATGTTTACTTTCATCGCATAAGAAGAATGAATCTTAGTTATGGATTAGGAAATGTTACTTTTATAAGATTACATGATATGTATACAAATAATTTTATTGTTGTATTTCCTTCCATCCTCTCTCATCGTGAAACTTGTGAGGATTGCTTATGTTGTAAGAAACATACTAAGCCTTTCCACAAGTATCACGATGCAAATTCCTCACATCCTTTAGAATTGATTCATAGTGATGTTGTAGCACCTATTGAAGTTTTAAATCTTAATTATTATTTATATTAATTTTATTTATGATTAAAATATAATGATCTCATCTTATTTCATTAAAAATAAATTTGATATTTTTTCTAAGTTTAAAAAAATTAATGCTCATGTTGAAAATGCATCTAATTTTTTTATTAAGAGATTAAGAAATGATAATGGTGATGAATATGTTAGTAAATAGTTTGATTATTTTTTCATTATTTATTATATTAAAATTGAATTAATTACTCCCCATTCTTCTCAATAAAATGCTATTGCTAAAAGGAAAAACTACACTATCATAGAAATGGCTAGAATAATGTTACAATCTACCTAAATTCATATGGGCTGAAGCCATGAACACTATTGTTCATGTTCTAAATATTCCATACTAAATCCTTAAATATTTCTATGCCTTTATTAATTTGGAATAAAAATAAACCTGGTGTGGCTCTCTTAGGATTTCTGGTAGTCCTACTTCTATCTTTGTGCCTAAAGTTAAGAGAAACAAGCTCAACCCTACTTCCTATTCTTACATTTTTGTAGGATATGGAGGTAAGGTAAAAGTTTTAATAGTTTATGATCCCTCTAAATGTTAGATTATTGAGAATAATAATGTTCTTTTAATTGAAAAATCCTTTTGTGAGATTTTTATGATCCTTTTATGGATCCTCTTTAGTGTTCTTCTATTTATGAACTTGACTCTGATGTTTCTCCTTGTTATGAAACAAATGCCCTTAAGAAATTTAATTTAGTTATGGATGACTTAGATTTTAAGGAACCCCTTGAGTTTCATTTTCAATCTAAAATACCTAAATTGGTAGATTCCATAATTTAATTTTCTAATGTTGATAATATTAATAAATTAACTATAAATCAACATTCATATAATTCTTTAATGAATATGTGTGAATGTTAACCAAAATCCTTTCAGGAAGCCACTCAAGATGATAGATGGAATGTTGTTATGTAATCAAAATATAATTCCTTAATCAAAAATCAAACTTTGGACCTTGTCCCTCCTCTACCTAAAAGGCATATTTTTAGTTGTAGATGGCTTTATAAGATCAAACATAATGCAATTGATAAATTTGACAAATTTAAAGCTATATTAGTTTCTCATGGGTTTACATAAAAACCCAAGATTGAATATGTTGAAACCCTTGCCCTTGTAGTAAAAATGAGCACTATTAGACTTTTTATTGCTCTTGTATCCCAAAATGGTTGGATTATCCACCAAATGGATTTCAAGAATGCATTTATAAATAGTGATTTAAAAGAAGAAATCTACATGAATTAGCCTAAATTTTTCAATAATCCCAATAGAGAACATTATGTATGTATGTTAAAAAAAACTTTGTATGGTTTAAAATAATATCCTGTAGCTTGCTATTCTAAAATTACTTCTTTTCTGAAATAATTAAGTTTTTCTAAGTGTTATTCAAATAATTATCTCTTTGTTAAAATTATAAATGGTCATTTTATTCTAATTATATTATATGTTAATGATTTGTTCATTACTAATGATCTAAATAAGTTAATTCATAAATATAAGGATAAACTAAGTCAAATGTTTGAAATAATTGATTTAGGCATTATACACCATTTTATAGGAATGGATATATTTTAGGATAAAAATTCAATTATTGTATCACAATCTCAATATCCACATAATATTCATGTTAAGTTTAACATATTCTTCATTATAAATCTACCACTAATCCTATTCAAGTTGGTGTTAAACTTGATCCTAAACCTACATGTCAAAAAGCTAACCCTACTTAATATAGACAACTTATTGAAAGTTTGATTTATCTAACCATTACTAAGCTAGATATTTTATATTTTATTAGTGATGCTTCTATATTTATTCAAGACACTTATTTGGATTATTGAAAATTAGCTAAATGTATTCTTCATTATATTAAAGGAATTATAAACTATGGTTTATTTTATTTGTCCTTTGATAATGATAAATTATATGGTTATTGTGATTCTAACCATGTTGTTGATACTTTAGATCAAAAATTTATTTTTAGATATGTGTTTACGTTTGGTATAAGTGATATCACTTGGAGCAGAAAGAAATAACCTACTATCTTTGTCTCTCTTCTATAAATTATAAGTACAAAAGTGTTATGGAAGTTGTAAGAGAAGCCATGTAGCCATGAAGGCTATTGAGAGAACTTAAATTGGATATTTCTTAGAGTAACATCTTTTATTAAGATAACCAAAGTTATATAGCTCTAGAAAAAAATCTATTGTAGGACCAAAGAACTAAACACATTGAATTTCATATGAATTTCATTCAAGATAAATTACTCAAAGGTGATATTAATATACATTTCTATCCTACAGATGAATAAATGGTAGATGTATTCATAAAACCACTTCGTACTACCAAGTTTTGTCATTTTTTTCCAATGTTTGGCCTCTCAGAGTTACCACTAAGGGGGAATGTGTATGATAATGCCACTTCCTAATAGGTATGCATTTCTTCTCTTTCTTTATACTTATTCACATTTTAAATTATTATAAACTTCATGTTAAAGTATGTGATTTGAATAAAATTCATGTGGATGCTTTAATTTTGTACCCCAATACATTAAAAATCATAATTTATAATGGAGGTCCTTATGTTATAAAAGGCTCCAAATATTCTTAGATGATTATTCAAGAGAAGCTATGAGATGTAGTCTCATGATCATGTTAGCCTCAAATTACTTTTGAGTAATTTATGGATTATAACTCCTTTTATTTCAAAAAATAATGTTTGGCATGATGAAGGTTCTTAAATCCTTCAACTGTGTATATAATATAATTCATTTAATTAAGGTGAGTATGACATTAATCCCCACTGAGCATTAAGGTGGAGTGTTAGAATATTAATCCTAAATGATCCTATATGTCCCTTAGCCTTGGTAATTATTAAATAATAAATAATATATTATTTATTAACTTGAGGTATAAACATCAAGTAAATAAATAATCATATAATAGTTGTTTAATATTTACCAAATATTAATTAATCAATTTTTATCAAGATGGATGGACCTGTTATTTTAACAATGATCACCTCCCTTTATATTTCACTATATATAGGGTTTTTACCATATTATGAAATGGTATCATGAATATGAAATTATTTGATCACATTCAATTTGTGAGTTTTTTGAAGCACTGCATGAAGAAATGAGAAGTTAATGTATTAGCTGCACAGTTTCTCATATTTGAATAATTATCATCTTATGGGGTTTTCACCTCTTTGAGGTTTTTCCACCTTAAATCTCTATGTTTTGTTATCTATGTGCTTTGTTAATCATATACACTTATATATCCATCCTATTATGCATATTAAATTACATTTATTTTTTCATTAACTATGGCCCTTAAATCAATATTTTTTCATTGGTCCTTACCTTATACAAAAACTTACTATATCTCTTAGTATTTTATTATGATCCACTTTTATATTTAAATTTAACCATAAATAAAATATTTACTTCTCTTAATTTCATTATGTGACATAAGTTTGGGAAGGTTGGAAACTTATTAATCAAGATAATTTTAATGTTGGTAATAGGCTTTGTTTGAATATGTCATAAAGCTCTCTGACTTCCAAGGGGCTAGTCAACATGGCCAATATAGTCTTATATCACAAGATGTATTCTATAATAGGCTAATTTTATTTTTATTTCAGTTGTGATACTTAAGCATATGAGATATTTTCACATATTTTTATTTTGAAGTGTGATGAAAACATATTTGCCAGTGGATTGGATGCAGTGATAGACTAATTCGATAAAACATAAAACCACTTTAATGTAAAATCCTTTAGACTTCATAGAAACAACTTAGTGAGGAAAAAATCATTGGACACATAGTCCAAACATGATACATTAAAATATCAAATATGGTGCTCTAGACCACCCTTACCATCATATAATGTAAGCTTAGGTGTCATAAATCTAGATGGTAATGGAGTTGTTGCTATGTGATGTGCCAAAGGAGTATGCAAAATAACAAGTGAATCCAAATAATATGACAAACTAATGAATCCTTACTCAAGGTATAAAATCTTATAATATAGAGTATGAACCTCTTACATAAGATATTATACATCTAGAGGGGAGGAACTAACCATAGGAGTTGTATCATTAAAGGTTTTTGAGTTGAAATTGGTTATTGTGTTAGCTGAGTTAGCCCCAATACAGGTGAAATAATGTTGTTATATAAGGGAGTAAGATATTTACCATTATTTGATTTTTTTTAATTATTCATTGATAATAATGATAAGTTCATATTGTATATTTGATTTTTTTAAAACAAAATATTGAAATTTTCTCTTATTGGTTTCATCAAATCAGTTCTTGAATTCTGCCACTATACTCTAGGGAGAAGTAAACAAATTTTTGTATATCTAGAATATTTAAAGAAATTTAATCAATAATATATTTTAATAAGTCCATAATAAAACAAATATGAGATTTTATATCTAATATTTTAGATAAGAAACAAAAATGATACAAACCCTAAGTGTATTTAGGGTTAGGGTTTGAGAAATATTAAAAGTAAGTCATGTTCACCAAATGTTTAAACCTTTTAATAATTAGTGAATGTAAATCTTATAATATTAAAACACTTATTGTAATAAATAAATCTATGAATAATAAATAAATATATCCACTGATTTGTTATATAATTGACCAATTTTGACCTTTTTAAAAATAACAATAAATAATGTAAATGAGAACTTAGTTGGTAAATAACTGAGATAAATGATCTAAATGATTAAAAATAAGGTAGAGGCTAGTATGAGTGTCATAAACATGATACATATGTAAAATACCCTACTATATAGTAGCTTCCTAATTGGATAATAATGTTATGTGGTACTAGTGTCCCTATTTTAGAAGTAGTGGCCTTTGTGTAAGATAGTTCCAAAATTCTAGGTGTGCTTGTCTCTGGGTATGTAAATAATGTTCCTACATGAAAAATTTATGAGACCCTATATATGGCCTATTTTTAATAATTTTATGATTAAACCCTAATCTTCCATGTTAATATGGCATTTCATTGATACAAGAAAAAAACTAAGGTTTTTAGTTGGGTGTACTGGACATCCTCAACACCCCACTATGATGAGAGTTACCTACATACCAATACTTTTAAGAGAGATAAATCTCATTATTATTATCACCAAATAAGTGCAAATTAAATTGTAAGATAATCTATTATATTGGTTTACTTGAGTGATTTGAATGTGCTTGAGACTATAAATTTGAGTAATTTGAGCTTAGGGATGTTGTAGATGGTACTATGTAGAATTAGGGTACAATAAGGATTAATAACCTTAATTATGAACAACTTTGTCTATGTTTTCATATTATTTCCATCTAGTGGTTAGATTGTTAAAATTCATGTATTTATATTAATCAAATCTTGTATTGGTGCTAAAAAAATTCTAGGCCATCTTTAAGAGGTCTAAGATTTTCAAAGATATCAATTTGTTAAAAAAGGAAGTAGAGGACAATAATGCCAAAATTATGAAAATATCACCATGTGGCACTAATATCCCTATGGCAATAATATCCAAGTAGCATAACCTAATGTATAAAGGGACATGATGTAGGAATGATGTTTTGGGACTACTTTAGAAATGAATAGGGATACATGTATCCTACACAAATGTTGGATAAGTGGAAAAATAGGCCCTAAGATTGGTCTAGGTATAAGTTATGGATAGGTGGCCTAAATTAGAATTCAAGTGTCACTTTTATGTGATTACACATAGGTTTATCCTTTATATTATGTAACATAAGGAAATATATTCTAGTGTCTATACCATGCTTGAAAACATGTAAATGATTCTTCATATATTTACCCAAGAGAGTTTTGGTGGAAGGTTAAGCTAAGAAAAAATTATTTATTATTGGTTGTATGAGCACATAATAGTTATCTACCCCATAGGGACACCTCATTGTGGATGGTTACACACCAATAATATATGCATAAATATGGGTGGGAGAATCTAAAGTCATGAGGGGTGGTATATGGAGTGCCACTATATATTGGATTATTTGAATACTAGTGATAATGTTTGGATGTTTTATATGGGATTTGTGGGTTGGATAGAGGATAAAATTTAGTTGAGACACTTTTGGGTAAATTATTAGTTTCAATACTAATGGTTGGATGCTTATGAGTGTCTTTAGTTTGATCATGTTACTAGATAATTTGTCATCTCATAGGGTGTGCATCCTTAAACAAACATATGGATTATATCTATTAGGGATATATAGTGAGACGTTTATGTGTGTCATCTTACTCTTATAGACCTAGCTCTCAATATTTTTTCTAATTTGGACTCATTTATTTAACCAATCAGAACTAAAAATTATGTTTATACCCTTGATTATACATAACGGTGGTCAAACCATAGGTGGCCTATTTTTTTCCAATAGTGATGGATTATCTTGTAACATAGTATGGAGTTGACACATGTGATGCAACAAATATTGATCATTAACATCTTCATGTGAGAAAGTAAATATGGATTGTAGAGTTTTATATACAATTTTATTGATTTTAAATAACATTGATATTGATTTGATATATTATAGGGGATAAGGAGTATTAATAAGTCATCATAGAGACATCCCTCTATGTGCTAACATTATATGTCACTGATGAGGCATTTCTTAGTTGGATGGCAAATTAAGTGACATAAATTACCAGATAAAATGTTCCCTCATTTGATCATGTAGATATAGTGATGAAATTCTAAGTTATGGTGGCATTAGTTCATGCTGACGTTACATCCTAATTTCCTCACTAAATTTAATTTTATTATTAAATAGATATTATGGGGTTAATGTTATTTAATTATTGTTATAGTGAATTATTTTCATTATACTAATGTATGGATAGACATATAATTATTATTTTGTCTAAATCATTACTTGATTGGTTATTTAAATTAAGTATCATATTCATGTGGATTATAATTATTCAATATTATTGTTCTTTAGTAATATTTATATTGATTCTCATGCTTACAAGCTAACTATTGTTTGCATATGTGAGGTGGATGTAGGAGAAAGTCTAATCTCCAAATAGATATGAAGGGAGAGTATCATTAAGGAGGATGATGCAAATGTAAATGTTGGAGCTACTAAGAATTTACAATGGATCCAACACACACCATATAGAATAATAAATTCATGATTACTTTAAATTCATGGTGCTTGATTGATTTATGCTTAGATGTGTTGATATGGTCTAGATAGGGTGTTTTAATTATAATAAATATTATTGTAGTTGCTATTATTTATTATGATTATGTCATTGCTAACATTATATAATGTGATGGTGGTATGTTTATTTTGATTATACTCTTATTTATTTCATAACTCTTTTAGGCATGTATCTATAGGCATTCAATAAAAAACATCATTAGAACATTTATATATAATGCAAATAAATGAATTGCATTGTTTATCTTATAACAAAGGAATTTTATTAATATATATCTAACTAGACCTAAAGTGGTACCTAGAATGAGTTGGTTCCTAAATACCTAATGGTTATTGTATGCAAAGGGAAATGTAAATGTTCTATAAATCAATCCTAGCTCAAAAAAGATAAATCCTAATTACACTTTCAATATTTAATACATTAGATACTTAGGGTCATGACCAAAATATATCTGTTAAACCTATCCAAGTGACCTCTGACCTTAATAATATCACTAGGGAGGGATTCAAATCCTCTAGTTAAGGAAAACTATGTAATAACCCTAACTAGGTCCCACGTTTTGATACTCACCAAATTAATAATTGGTAAAGTCTAATCTAGTGATCACCAAAGCTTGTGGCACAAAGTGGGGGTAATAAAATGAAAATTAAACATGCATAGAAGAGATATACTCAAATTAATGTATATCAAATAATAATTCATGGGAGATAAATATAAATTAAAATCTATCTACTCTTACAAAGGAGGTAAAATTTTATGAATACTTACTCTTACAAAGGAGGTAAAATTTTATGAATACTTACCTTTGAAGGTGAAACTACTAAACCTCAATCTCTCCCTTGGCCAAGGTATTTCCCAAGAGGTTATTGCAGTATGTAAGGATGACAAGGATAGACCAGCTCTAGGATAGACAACCTATCAATGCATCCAAAGACTTTTCCATAAGACAAGATCTATATCTCTAAAAAAAGTATGAAATCCTAAGCTATGATCCCTAATTAGAATGGTAGATAAGCAAATGTGAAATATATATCTCTTATTATTCTCTTATAAATGATGAAATGGATTTCCTAGTCCTTTCCAAAATCTTTATCTATATGGTTAACTAAATCAACTCTATATATTTATTAAAAAAAAATTAGGTCTTAGTCTAGGTCTCTCCAGGGCTAACCTAAAACCTAAATGAGTTTTATAAATTAGAGTATAGGGTCAATGGGTTTGATATTATATCATAAACTATCAAAATTGATTTTAGGCTAGGGAAGGTATGATAAAAGAATAAAATTACTAGATTAGGGTTCCCAAATAGGAGGCAAAGATTAGGGAAATGTTTTTGTGATATGGTTCTGTAGATATCAAGTGGTAATAAAGGGATAATAATCATATAAAGAACCAATGGTCTACCCACCCATTTTTTTATGCACCCCTTAAGGTGTGAAATCAAATATATTGAGACTCGATGAGTTCCTAAAATAGAGAAAGAATCAATAATTGATAAAGTTTTCAAATATTATGTGTATACATATGCCCCACTCAAATCTCATCACATGTCATACATGCCAAACACAAGATGGTGCTTCAAGCAAAGAACATAGAAAAACATAAAATTGAAGATCAATAAATTATAGTAAAGAGAAAAAAAGATAAATGAAAGGACAAAATTGAAAACTATCTACCTTCACTTAACATAGTGTTGTAAATAAAGAAGGAGATGTAATAAAATTTTAAGGTGTCTAATGTAAGGAACATTAGGAAAACCTATAAAAATTAGAGGAAAAGAAAAAAAGAATGAAATTATTACAACATAGACATAATGGGTGAAAATATTCTCTATTATGTCAAGATTGTGCAATATGTTATGATTCAGTTTGAGAGCAAATATTTTATGATTCAATTTGAGAGCTAGTATAAAGAAGTATATGATCAAAATATAGAATCAAATGGTAAATATTTGAATAGTAAATAAATTTTAAATGGTAAATATAAATAGGATGAAAAATAATTTGATTGTTATTTTTACTATTCTAAGAAAATATAGCTCTAAGAGACTTAGTTTGAGACCATAGAGCCATCATGGTGAGGAGATGATAGTTGAGACGATGAAGATGCATAGTGGCTGTAGCAAGTGAAACATAGGTAACCAATTATAAATTTAAATTTTTTGAATATTTTTATTTTAAATTAAGCTAAAAATGGAAAATTGATTGATAGTCAAAATATAGGCACCATAATGAACCCTAGTAATTTTTATGTGAACTAGGGGTAAAATAGGGTTATGGGAAAGAACAAGTTATACTAGTAAATACCCAAGGCATTTATGATAAATGGATAAAATGTTGTCATTATGGACAAATAAAGTTAACCTAATTGACTTGATCTATAAATATAAGGATAGTGACAAGGTTGACTACATAATAGTAGGGCAATTTAGTATACTAAAATGGTGTTGATTGTGTAGCATTAGGATGACTAAGCTAGTAAGGGGGGTGAGATTGCGTAATAGTTGGCTGACTTAGTTTCATTAATAAGGCCAATCTAGTATCAATGTGAAGGGGATGATATAGTATCACAAGTAAATTACATGGCTGATTTAGTATTGAAAGGGTTGATTGTATAAATAATTAAGAAACTAAATCAAAAATGGATGATTTTTGAAATTTTAATAATGTATGATAATTATTTATGACATGGATATCTAATACATCCTTTGTTGTTTGATATGTTGTAGAGACATTAGAGGTATTGATGACTGATATATGCATTATAGCGAATAGATCTACTAGAGTGATTGACTGACATGGATAGAGAATAACTGGTCACACTAGGCTTTAGAGGAATCATGGAGAGAAGGTACATCCCACTTATTGTTGATCTTGTTTTCATGTTCCTTGGAGTATGAGAATGGTTGACTAATATTTTTCTATGGGTGGTAGATGGGGATACCATTGAGGTGCGTATCACTCTAGTGGATGTCCATGTATTATTGAGACTAATAATATTATGGACACCAATGATCATAGGGACACCAGATGATATAGAGGAGAGCCAATCACTAAAAGGGTGGGATATGTGATCAGATAGTATATATCTAGGATTTAGGGTTAGTTTGTTTGATGTATATATGATTAAGATTATATATATTTTAAAGGCCATAATCAAACATATGACAACATGAGTGTTGTGTCACAAGTAAGATAATAAGGTATTACTATACACAATAGCCTTATGTTAGCTTGATTTGGATCAAGGAAAACTATATCACTTTGAGGTTGCCATCTTGGTTTAGATCATGCATGATATGTATGGGATGTTCTTGATAGGTTAGAAGACCATGCGGCCTATTTTTTTACTAAGTGCTTAGATATATGAGAGGTTTCTTATGTATTAACTAGATGGGTTGTCCTATGTGGTCAATGATAGGTTACCGTAGTTGATGAGATGGAGATAGGACCATGTAGCTTGGGTCATTCCCCATGTTATATATCTATAGAATATCACATGAGGAGATATAATGTGGAAACAATATATGAATATTAATATTATATGTCCTAGTTGGTTGATCATTATAATAGGGTTAGCTTGGGTATGGATCATGGGCCACTATACATCATGGGTAGAACCACATATGGTAGAAAATTTTCCAAGATAGTTAAAATTCCCACACCCAATGACTCATTTACTAGTGTATTCTAATTGGGCATGACATGATAGAGAGTTGAGGAAGAGAGGAAAAATAGGTGTATTGGTTGAAAGACCCATGATTAGGTTATGATATGCTAGACCATATACTAGTAAAGCATGAAATCAAGTGGTTGGGGAGGGTATGATATGGATATGGATGTAGGGGCATAAAAGGAACCACAATAGTAACTATAACATAAATGAATAACTCATCCACACCATAGATGGAGGCACCTTTGGTGAGATCAGGCATAAGTGAGGATGATAGTGTAAGATGATCAAGTAGCCATTCTAAGATATATTTGATCCATTAATACACCTATCAATGGAGTATCATGGTGTGCATGAGTTATTACTCCTATATTTTCAATATTGAGGGGTAATCCACATAATATGTGCTCAAAGGACAAGTACATGGAGAGATTGTGCTCAGTAGGCTAACATACGGGGAGATGATGGTTGGTGATATTTTAGACTTGATATAATATCTATCTAGTTTTGATTTTTGATATCTAGAGACAAAATAAGTCATATGGGGATCCTTGGTTATGGATATTCACCATGATATTTTGGATGGGGTGTTAGCTTGATACAACCCCACCATGTTAGGTGATCTTGTGGTATCATTTTCCATAGCCCAAATATGATGGTTTAGAATAGTGGGGGAGATCATGAGGTAGTTGAAAACATGCGTGGATGGATTTTATACACTATTTTGGTGTGGTAGGGAGAGGCATAGGCATCATATGCCTTGTCTTAGAAGAGAGAAACACATATGGTTAGTATAGTCTAGCTTGAATAGGTGCAGGCCTAGGTGGCCAACTTATAGGTATAGGTAGTAGGTTTTAAGTCCCAAACTACCTTATTTTAGGGTACGATTTAAAAGGGATAGTCTAAGGCATCTATAGGTAGCATGGATAGCCCACAAGATAGGCATGATGGAGTCCATCCATAGAGATGGAGCCATGTATTATATATTTTTACCTTATATTGTATAAACACATAATATATAGATATTGATTTTGACAGTTATATTTTATCTCATGAATTGTATTTTTTTGTGGATGTTGATGCATGAAATATTTATTTATATCACATGTATTTAGTTTTTATGGTATATGCTATGGAAATATGTGTGGAGTGTTTTATTTTCTAGCATTATGTGATACACATTTATAGTTAAAAAGAAAAAGGTAAAAATCACTTGGAAAAGTATAATTGATCAAAACAAATGTACTTCACACTATATCATTATGAAAAATGTGTAATAACAAAAGATGAATAAATATAATAAATGAAAAATGGTAAAAAGTAATAATATTTTTTAAACCATGAAAAATATTTGCACTAGATTAAAACAAGTAAAATCACACTATATCACATTCGAAAGTATGAAAATATTGTAATAAAATAAAACGCATAAGGAAACTAAATGATATAAAAAATAAAAATAAAGTCGATCAATCATACTAAATCACATTGGGAACTATAAAAGAGAAACAAAATTTTAAAAATGAACTTAAATTGATCACACTAATTCAATTTGTGAAGTATGAAAAACTTAAAAAAATGGTTGTATTCTTTCATGAAATAAAAATATAAGAATATAAAAGTGAATGATCAATGAAATTAGCATAAAAAATACTATATCAATATGGGAATCATGTTAATGATGTGTAAATCTTGATCAATCACTATTTATCTCAAATTTTTGACTTAATTTCATTATGACTTAGGTATTGGAAAACTTGGTGAGGCTTAGGCCTAGTCCTATCTAAGGTATTACAC
The DNA here is from genome assembly GCA_037957365.1 of Torreya grandis. Classification (NCBI taxonomy): domain Eukaryota; kingdom Viridiplantae; phylum Streptophyta; class Pinopsida; order Cupressales; family Taxaceae; genus Torreya; species Torreya grandis. The sequence goes on along the minus strand of JARHVA010000313.1, from coordinate 4,321,623 downwards.
TTCAAATCAAAAATGGAACACCAATGAACTTGAAATGACTTGGAAAATATGTTAAAGGTAATGTTTGGAATGGAATTTTGGTAATTTGTGACTAAATGCTTATCCTATCCATGGTATTACACTACAACACACAAATGGAATCCTGAGGGGGAGTTATTAGTGAACAAAACAATGTCTCAAGGGGAAATATTAGGATGGTTTTAAATGAAAGAGGGAATGCAAAAATCACAATGTATGCATCTATAAAAATACCTTAGGAAACATGATTCATACTAAAGACATAAAAAATACACTAAGTGACTAGTGACCATCAATATATAGAGGATACTCTATTCATAATTAAAAAAAAAATCTTAATATGTAAATAAGTGAGATACTAAGATTTGTTTGAACAAGAAAAGTAAAATTGGCCTACCTTACCCCAAAGTGTTCCCCATTCCTTAGAACCTCTTATAGAGCCACTAAAAGGATGTTCTTATTCTCCTTTCCCAATCTACTAGCCTACCACATCCCAATGGACCTCAAATCTATCATGAGGCCAACTCTAGAATTTGAGCTTCGATTAAAAAAATGATATGCTCTTTGAATCGCATCTTTAGTGTGATGTGGCTTTTAAAAATTTCAATGTTTTATTTTGTATCATTACCTATTGTTAAAATCATTTGGACTTTAGATTTTTATGGATTTTAAGATTTTGATTCCATATGAACATGGAATGACCAATCATGAGAGACAACGTGATATACACAAATGATTTTTAGATTTTGGTTAATAAGGCTAAGTATCCAAAGACATGACTAACTAAAATACCTAGGCTTACCTATGAACTAGTATGCTATCTCAAGTTTCAACCATGTGTATGCTTAGTTTATGAAAGTCAATGAGTGGAATAAAGGGAGATCCAAGGTGGATAAATAACATGATATTATACTGAGATGACTTGTTTTATATTAATGGGAGGAAATTTAGTATAACCAAGTCATAATAATGATTATCCATATTATGGAGACAAGGTAACAAATAATCATGAGAAAATAACAAGACAACCATGGAAATTAACTCATATAAAAAGTATGTAGTCATTAAAATGATGCATAAGAGATCATAAGTAAATAAAATAACACCATAGATAACATATAGTGTGAAGTATGCATAGCCATATATGATATATAAGTGAGTGAAAATTTTACACAAATTCAAATGATATAAAGTAGACAAAAAATAAAATTGGAGCACACATCCAATACAAAATGAAGAAAAACTAGAAGGAACACCATGTTATGTTCATAAATATTGGTAACTTTGTCCACAAACATTGTCTATAACATCTAATAGATATTAGTGAAGTTAGACTCTAAATATAGTAAGGGTCTCATCAATATTTAGTGAAAGCTAGTAGAATATCTCTCATCAAATTTCCTTGACAAAAAATGTAGGTGTGACTGAAGGACCATAACCATGAGGGCCTTCATTAATATGATAATTAAGATAAGTAATAGAAGTGGAGTTTGTGTGACATGAAGGAGTCATTGATAGAGAAGGGACCATAGGTGAAAGAGGATCCAAATGTGGAGGAACCATGGTTAAAGAAGGGATCATAGATGAAGAAACCATGAGGGTATAAGGGGTAGCCTTCTTGCATGGGTGACATGTGGTAATAGGGGTAATTTGCATAAGAATGGTCATGATGTGATCATAGAGATATTGTTAGAGGATGTGGCAATGATCAATGTGATGGATAATGAATTGGTGATACAAAAATATACCTCTCCATATTTAGGAATATATTAGGTGATAACTTAGGGGGAGGTATAACATTTTCTATATAATGAGGAAGAGTAGGATGCAAGGTGTCTATATGTTGTCAAAGATTGTGAAAATGGGTGGAGGAATGATTATTTGTATCATTGAATCAATAGATATGCTTATTATTAAATTTTATGGGTGTAATAATAGAGGGAGTGGAAGCAAGAGTCATATAAGGATGACAGAGTTTACAATATTTAGTTTAATGATTGGCAACTCTATGAATGTCATAATATGGCTGATTGGCCCATTAGGTAGGCATAGGAGAAAAAAATGGTAAAGGAATCAGGCCATCACCAAGGGGATATGGGGATGGTAGAGAGACTAGATGATTATTGAATAAAGGAGAAATAGAATCAAAAGTAGGAAGAGTCTTAGCTAAAGGTAGAGTGGGAATAAGATCTAGACTACGCTCAGCTAAGGAAGGAGTAGGATACACATGGGGATTCAGGGTAGTAGAAAACATCTTAGGGGGAAGCTAGATATAAGGATCCTAGTATCTAGAGAAGGGATGTGGACCAATAAAAGCATGATCCATAAGCATGTTCCTAAGAGGCTCTTCAGAAACTGGAGGTGTGACATGCAAATGAACCATATCTATGCTATGAATAAGAGGGATAATGATAAAATTATGAAATATATAAGATGAAATGTGATGAGATAAATGGAAAACACAAAACAAATAAGAATGATAATGAAGGATCTTAACATCTTTGGCTTGAACAAGACCTCTTAAAAATGGGTCATCTAGAATATAACCATCATCATACTCTAGTGGATGAAGATTAATTATTCAAGTAGGTATTTCCTACTCATTATAGGTGGCATGATGAATAAAGGGTTGATTCTTAGTTAAGACTATGGGTATATCATCACTAGGTGGTTTATAAGAACATGGCTTCAGAGATGGTTGAAGCTAGGAAATGAGATGAGGAGAGAGATCATAAGTTATTATATTTAGGTTGATCTCATGGGGATCATCATTATAAAAATATAAGAGGTTAGGTGTTATATTCTAGATGACTTTAGGGTGACCATGGTAACCTTGTATAGAGTTGATATGGAAATTAAAATGTTGAGATTATCATAATAGAACACTCAACAAGGGTTCAAGGGTTGGAATTTTAAATACACCATAATATTGGAGTTATTCAAAATTCCAAGGGTTAGTGTCACTTTAAATATTATAGATGGAACAACTATTTGGAAAATTAACACATTGGCAGGAAAAAAATTGTGATAGCCCTCATGTAATAAGTTTATAGCCTACCAAGCAAGATATTATAGGAAAGGTTAACTTAAAGATCATGAACATCACTAAAATAGTGATAGATGGGATAGTAATATGGAGCCACACATAACTTAAGGGAGTTATTTTCCTTTAGTCATTGTATACTTAATATTACACTCAGAGTATAAAAGGGTTTTAATGAAGTTGAGAGATGTAACACAAGCACCTGAACCATCATCAATCAAGGAATGCTTGAATTTTATGTCACCAAATTATATGCTTATAAGGAGGGTAATATCATCTAAAAAAAAGAATAATCTCATTTAAAATCATAGAAGCAATAGGAAATTTGAGATAAAGATAAGTGTCCTTTATTTCATCAATGTGTATAGACATCTCTTCACATTTTCGTAATATGCTATCTTTTAACCTAGATAAGGTAGATTCACATCCTACTAAGGGATGACATGGGGTGTTAATTTAAAATATGAGTTAGATAAAGTAGTTGTAAAGATGTGGAGAAGTCTACATGATTTTTAGAAAGGAAATTTGAGATTGGAAGTTGGTAAGCTCCATGATAGGGTCCAATTCATTGTAACACATGAGTGTACTAGTTGATAGAGGTGCCTAATGTTAGAGGATATCCTAAAAAAGAGGATTAAAATTTCATGTAAATTTTTGTTGATAGGATATGGGAGGTTTAATTAGGGGAATTTTTTTTTATTATCTCAAGGGGATGGGGAAGTTAATGGAGGTTTAGATTGTGATAGATTTGAAGAAGTGGTATTAGAAGGTTGACTATTATTGGTGATGGGGAAATAGGTTGGATAAATTATAGAAATAAGATGAGAGGTGTTATCTAATGGAAGTGTTGGAAATTTTTATTCAAAAGAGACAAGGTGATCTTGCCCCAACTTTTTTGGGTGATTTGGGGAAGAATCTTGGATAACATAAAAAGTATGAGATGATTTGTGTGTATGGGTAGGATCAGAATCAATGAAGTAAACTAACCTTCACATATTAGTCATTTTTACCACATTATATTTAGGAATTTGGTCTATAATAGTTTCAAAATTATTGTTTGAATTATTATGATTATCGTTATTGTCTTAATGGTTTGGAAGAAGATCTTTATAAATGGATAGATGAGCATTAGCCTATTTCAAGGATTGAGTTTGAATTTATGTTTCATGATCTTGAAACACAATGTCACAGGCTTGTTGACATTTAGAAATTAGGTAATCATGATCAAAATTTGGACCAAGGAGTAAATCCATACTAAATTATGTAATTTACTACAAGTATCATGAGAGTGACCCCAACTAGCATGAAACCAACATTATTTATTTAGATTGTACCATGATTTCATAGGGTGATTAGGATCAAGATCTCATGAAAGAGACCTTGGTAGATGATTTTGGAGTTATTATAAGGATAATGGATTATGAAAATTGATGTTATTTATTAGATAAAATTAAGGATGATGGGTGTGGTTTAAAGTGGGAGTTTGCTCTGGAGCAGGGACAAGAGAAATAAATGGAATATTATGAATGGTATTATAGGAATCGATGACACCATAATTAGTATTATGATATTTTTTTATTTTTCATGAGTATGAAGGTGCCCATATAATTTTGATATAGTTCAAACTGACACATGAGAAAATATTGGTACTTGGCTTGGTTTAAATCCCCTTCCAAAGTTCATGGAGAGAGATTATAAACTTGGTATTACAACTTAGGATAAAAAGTGTTGAAGAATAAATGAAATAGGTTATAATATTCCATATTGTGTTCCATATATGTCTATAAAACCAAGTTGGTTCCCACTTGGTGATGAAATATAATTAGTTAGGCCTTGGGAAGATAAATGTTTAAATGCATTTTGAATGTTAAGTGATTCGGTAGTGTATGGAAAAGAGTAAAAACAATGTAACTAAAATGGTAATTTCAAAAACCACCTAATTAGGCTATTTGAGTAAATATATGAATGAAAACAATTGAAAATGAAATGTGAATTAATTACTATCAAATAACATGTTAATTACTTGCTTAAAAATAGTATAGAGTCAGTTTAGGTGACACTATATGCAAATAATACAAAACAAAGTTGACTAGGTCACTATTGTTTTATAGAATTAGGGTCTTTTAAGAATAGAGTTGAATAGGTCAACCTATTACATTGTAAGGTTGAATTTTTGAAGACTCTAAATTGTGATAAATATAATTAAAGTAAGTACTAAAATAAAATATAGATAAAAGAAAAGAATCTTGGTGGGCTTGAAGATGATTTAAATTGAGAATTTTATGTTGTAGTGTTTTAGTTACTACTTTCAAATTTTATAAACTGAGTCGACTAATTCAACCAATTTTATGAGAAACCTTATATGTTAAAGAATAATAAGGAATAGGGTCAACTTATTTGATAGCGTTTGTTGACCTATATGTTGGTAGAAATAATTAGCATATAGAGTCAACTTGTTTGATAGTATATTCTAATCTAGAACTAAATAATAATACAATGTCAAATTTTATAATCTAGTAACTTATAGTCAATGAATACATGCATAGACATATCAAAGTCATTATAAAGTGAATTTGTGTTAAACCTATGCATATAAAGTTATAATTATATTGACTAATTTGATACACTAATGTAAATATGGAAAAATATAACAAAATTATAAAAATGATGGAGTGAAAGAAAACATTCAAGGTTTACATTAATGTTGGATTACCAAAATGTATGCAAATGGAAATGTAAATGATCTATAAATCAATCCTATCTTAGAGAAGATAAATCCTACTTACCATTCTAATTATTTCTATATTATATATTCATGGTCATGACTAAGATTGATCCACTAAACCTATATAAGAGATATCTTACAATAATAATATCACCAGGGAGGGTTCCAAAGCCTTTAATCAAGTAAAACAATGTAATAACCCTAACCAGATCCTATGTTTTATTATTCACTAAACTAATAACAAGTAAAGTTAATTCTAATCTATTTCTTTCCAAAGAATATGACACAAAGTGGGGGTAATAAAAATTAAAAGTAAATAGGCATATAATACATATACTCACATGAATGTATATGGAATAATAATGTATGAGAGAGATGTACAAATGCATATCTATCTACTCTTACAAATGAGGAACAAAGTTAAGAATACTTACCTTTGAAGATGAACTAGTCGAGCCTCAATCTCTCTCTTATCCAAATTTATTAGTAAGATGTTGTTATGGTATGTAAAGATGATATGATAAATCAGATCTAGGCTACATAACCTATCAATGCATCTAAAAGACTTATCCACAAGACAAGATCTATATATCCAAATGAAGTATGAAATCCTAAGCTATGATCCTCAATTAGAATGGTGGATAATAAGATGCACAATAAATATCTCTTCTTATTATATTATAAATGATGAAATGGATATGTTTATATAGTTGGATCTAACCCTAGTCCTTTATGAAAGTTTAGCTGATAGGGTCGGTGCAATCAATTCTATATAATTATTAACAAAAATAAACTAGGTCCTAGTGTATGTTGGCCAAGGGTCTACCAAGACCCTAA